>JBBPBX010002666.1:57232-82965 GCA_038048925.1 Garcialebias charrua
CACGCACGCACACACACACACACACACACACACATACACACACACACACACACACACACACACACATATACAGAAGAAAAGGTGTTGGGAAAGACATAAAAATTAGTGATAAGATTTTATAAAGTCTCTGGTTCAATCGAGCTGCAGTGTGAGAGTGTGACCACCAGGGGGTGGTGTTGCTCCGTGGCTTCGTGCTGCAGGCAGCTCAGAGCAAACAGCTGTTTTGTATTCTGTGCATGAAGTCAGGAGTTTATGAAGCAGATCTGCTGCTACAGCTGTGAGCCTGAGCTCGGCAGGTGAACAGGTGAAGCCCCGTCAGGTAAACAGAAACAGAACGGCAGGAAAAGACGGGAAACGATGGAGGGGGGAGACCGAGTTTCTTTTCAGAACCTCTCAGACCCTCTTCTACGACTCAAAGCTTCGTCGGCGAGGGCTAAATGACTGTTCAGGAAATTAATCTGAACTCAAACCGGTCACGTCCGGTGCCAGGACTCGCACTAAACCAATTAAGAAGGTGCACGTGAGTGAGTATGAACGAGCTGCTGGAAGATAATGCTGCCTCATCAGACACACACGCTCTCACGCAGTGTCGCACTCACACGTGTCAGAGTCAATTTGTGCAGGTCATTATTATTTCAGCAGCGACTCTTTCCCGTCAGCCATGTTTTATTTCTCGGGGGAACTCTGAGGGGACAGCTGCACGGCGACGGGACAGCTTTGGAGCGTTTTCACGGGGCGACGTGAACTGGTTAGGACGCTTCCACGGTGCAAGGTCACTTATTGTTCTGTAGGAGAACAAACGCCGAGTTAGACAGTTTGTTACCACTCAGAGCGCCAACTATGACCCAAACCCAGCTCTTTACTCAACAGCTTCAGGAGCAGTGCTTCATAAAACATGGTGGAAACGTCCTGATGCTCCTTGTTAACCCAGGTGGATACATCTAAGGTGGATTCAGGTCCTCTGGACGGGTTCTTCTTCGTTGAAACCTTTAATCTTTTCTCCAAAATAAATTCCTCTGATGGAAACCATGAACCTGAGCAGGAGTTCGGATTTAAAGTTTAAAACACAGACACAACAAGAACCTTCCATGTCGGTACACCTAGGATGGAATAAACATGAAGCTCGCATGGAAATCACATGTAAACATGGTTTCCACTTGGGACATGTGAAAAAAGTTACACGTTTCTTATGCGAGTTTAAATATATGACGTTGAGGTGACAACTGGAAAAATCAGGTTTTCTCATGTGAAAACTTTAACTTTTTTTTTCATGTGAAACCCATTTTTTATTTCAATTTAGAACAAAAACAAGCCAATGTCACATGTTGAAAAGAAAAGCTTTCATGTGTGAAAAAGTTTTGAACTTGCATGTAAACTTGGTACAAAACCACAAACTTCACATTAGTAAATATAGCAATTTCTCATGTAAAAAAACACAAAAAAATGTTAATGTGAATCAGGCTTTCTTGTACACGTAGTCCCCGACTTACGAACGAGTTCCGTTCCTACGCGCCGTCGTATGTCGAATTTCGACGTAAGTCGGAAAATGCATCCAAACGGCACCTCATACGTACAGTACAGTACTGTATTTTGCCAAGTACTATCAAAAACCACATACATTTAGGAGCCATAATGAAGGGAAAAAATAGTTAATAACCTACTGGTATGCTGGTGAATTCTTCCTCCGTCTGTTAGCATGTTAGCTCGTTGCACTTCCGAGCTCTGCAGCTTCCGGCTGCTTCACACGGTCCACAGCGTTTACAGCAAGGTCTGTGTAGCCTCTCTGCCTCGTAAACCTCCGCTCCAAACAATAAGGTCTCCTGTACTTTTCCACACGCGGTCCAGCGGTACAGAGTTTTACAGTAAGGTTTGTTAGCATATTAGCCCCTCCTAACCTCCTCTGCTCCAGTCTGCCTGACCAAACAATGAGGTCTCCTGTAAGTTTCCACTGAGTGCGTCAAGCTACTCTCTCCCCCCTCCCTTCTGTAAATTTCCGCTGAGTTTCAGTATTGTATTTTCTGGTGTAAAGGCGCATTAACCGCGTAACTCAATGCTTTTCAATGGAAGGGCGTTCATAACCGCGAAACGTTGTAAGTCGAGGCCGTCGTAACCCGAGGACTACCTGTATTTGTAATAAATCTTTTGATCTTAACATGAATTAAACTAATTTAAAAAAACTTGGAAAACACATTCAACAAATTCACTAAGCAAAATGTGTATATGTAAATTTATGTATATGTGCATGTAAATTTTGAACAAAAGTGTGAATGTATACAATAGAATCACTTTTTCACATGTGAAAATACAAAAAAAAATCTAAAAAAGGCTAAGTCTGATCCTCTGGACATTCAAAAAACAAAACAAAACAAAGCAAAAAAAATTGTAGAAACGTTTCGTCTTTCGTCCGAAAGACTTCCTCAGTCTGAGGTGCTAGGTTCAGCTCAGTCTTATAAATAGCACCCTCTCACAGTGTTACACAACCAGTTGGCTGATGACAGCCGAAACCAGCTGCTCACATGATCAAGGAGGACCATCAGCCTAAAGATGGATCATTAACACCCAAAAAAGAATGTCCTTCACATGAAAAAAAGGCAACAAATTATGTCACTTAAATTGAAAATAACATATTTTGTACATTTCTTCTGTAAGTTTCTAAGAAAATACTTGTTTCACATGTAGAAAAGTCAAGTTTTTTTAATTTAAAAACATGTTGACATGTAAATCATGTGATTATGGAACATTTTCATTTGGTGCCATGTGGTCACGTTTTTTTTTTTTCTACACGTGAAAAGTACTCGTGCAAAAATATTAAAAAGTTTTTTTTTTTAAAACAATCAATGGTTTGAACTGTTTATTCCAAAAGTTAGAAACTACTCATGAAATGTGTTCTTCCACGAAGCGTTAAAGTGCTGGTTCTGTCAGAACATCCCAACAAACTGGATCGAAGATTGATTTTTAGATTCTTGAAAACTCGGACTACATTAAAGGTGCTATGTGTAACTTTCTGTAGAGCACAGAACTTAGACATATTTTCAACAGGCAAAGCATTCTGATCCCTCACCCTCAGAGCCATATATGGCTCTGCCCCCCTTGCTCTGCTGAAATTCAAATTCAAGCTCTGTTTTTATTGGCTGATTCAAATTCAAGCTCTGTTTTTATTGGCTGGTTACAAACTCTGTTTTTATTGGCTGGTTAACGGCGGGTCACTCTGTGTTTTTAGTGTTTTTATAAATGCTGATAGAGAAGCAAGGGGACTATAGTTTTTTTCAGAGATTACTTTGTCTAACACCAGACTGTCAGTAGATAGTGACAGAGTGAAGAAATATGTTAAAAATCTATTTTTAGAAAAGTTACAGACTGCACTACAAAGTTACATAGTGCAGCTTTAAAGACACACGTGGAAGATAAGCAACACCGCCTCGCCTCTGGTGCTGACAAGACGTCGTTGACTTTCAGTCAGTTCGTTTTGTTTAAGATGACATTTAGTTTAAAGTGTGAACATTAAACATCTAAGGGAGACAGATGTGTATCAGAGTTCCCACCTCCTTCTCATGTAGCTCCTCCCTCTAGGCTTGTGTCACAGTAAGTTCTCTGCGCTTGTTGCTCCAGGAGCCCATTTCTCATCGTAATGTCCCTGTTCCTCAACATCTGATGCGGAACTTGTTAACCTGAGCAATGTCCGAGCTGGCATGGCCTCAACTCGCTCGTAGTGTAACCAAGGTTGCTCGGAGGTTGGCACCGGGATTTGAACCCTGAACCCTTGATATTCTCACATTAAATTTGTGAGACTTAACCACTATGACAATCAAAGGTGGGCGCCAGACCGCTGGGGAGCGCTAAAGCGCTAATCCGCTTATAGCGGACCTAAACAATTTGTTAGCTTTACAGCGGATTGACTAACTTTTATAATTCCTAAGCGGATTTGCGCTATTTTCATTTAAAATGCAGTACCGCTAATAACTAATTATCTATCAGTAAAAACGAAAAAACGTATTTACGGGCTCTTAAATCAACCGGACGACTGCTAACAGACCATATCCTGTCAGCGCCGGATGTGGTCCGTGACAAAAAAGCGTCCCCCTCAGTCTCTTGGCTAGAGAGAGCTCTCTCTTAGCAGTTAGCAGCCAGTGTGTTACTCTGCAGCCTTATTGCTTGTTTTCAAAGAGTCAGACAAAGAGTTTTTAACATGGAGGGTGAACTTATGGATGTTTCTCAGCGGCCTACGCGACGCGTCTGGATTAAAAAAAGTAGTTCGCCATTAGCACTGTTCAAAATGGCGTCCGCGACAGCCACAGCAGCTAAGGACTTTCCAAGAAAACACGGTAAAAACAATTATTTCTTTGCTGAGAAAAAATATATTTCATAGCTGACGTTATAGACAAGTTTTTCTGAGCTTGAGAGTTTCACGAAATGGTCAAATCTGCTGGATTTAAAAAAGTAGTTCGCCATTAGCACTGTTCAAAATGGCGTCCGCGACAGCCACAGAAGCTAAGGACTTTCCAAGAAAACACGGTAAAAACAATTATTTCTTTGCTGAGAAAAAATATATTTCATAGCTGACGTTATAGCACAAGTTTTTCTGAGCTTGAGAGTTTCACGAAATGGTCAAATCTGCTGGATTAAAAAAGTAGTTCGCCATTAGCACTGTTCAAAATGGCGTCCGCGACAGCCACAGAAGCTAAGGACTTTCCAAGAAAACACGGTAAAAACAATTATTTCTTTGCTGAGAAAAAATATATTTCATAGCTGACGTTATAGCACAAGTTTTTCTGAGCTTGAGAGTTTCACGAAATGGTCAAATCTGCTGGATTTAAAAAAGTAGTTCGCCATTAGCACGTTAGCTTATTAGCATTAGCTTCCCCTAATTTTCATAAGACATAAGCGCTTTTGAAATTGCGGACCTAAATAAATTAATAAGTGCTTTAGAAATAGCGGAACTAATTTTTGGATTAGCGCTGCCCAGCACTGNNAAATATCTTGATTTGGCCTCGGGGAAAAATATTGCTCACCCCTGGACTGATCTCATTCCCTTGAATGTTTACATGCACTTGTTTTCAGTTTACCTCAACCCCCCAACCCCCACCACCACCACACCTTCAGGAACAACACAAATCCATCATGTCTATCTCTAGAGCTGGACCTTTCCTCACCTGTTAGGCTTCGGGAACAAGATGGACAAGTCGGGTTTTCGGATGAAGTACTCGTCTGCCACTTTGCTGATGGTGTTGATCTTTTTATCTCGACGGGGCATGACCTCCAGGGACAGCGGGGTTTCCACCTTAGGCCGCAGCATGCCCAGGTACGGAGGCAGCATGTGGATGAAGATCTGGAGGGAAAAAAGGAGACACATTCTCATTTTGCCTTCGTGGACTGGCCATGATCATGATTTATCCATCCAAGATGGCTGCCCTTGGGTCAAAATGACCCACAAGGCATCAGTGTTAAAACCCAGGACTCATAGGTCATTTTAATCATGTCATGGGTCATGGATACTCCTACTGGCTGAGAGACACTAACATCTTATCAGGACTATGGAAACTATCTGGAAGTGCTCATGGACAAATCTCACCATCTTGTTGTCCATGCATGTTTTGTGTCTATTTATGTTGCTTGCTGTGTTAGATTTTTGATATCTTAAACCGTGCCCTGTTAAGGACACGGTATGAGAGATCTTTTTTTAATACATCTCTCTCCTTATGTTTATATTTCTGTCATCAGAACTTTACAGCATCGGGCAGGACACATCCCCACAAGGATAGAAGGGAAGGAAAAGGAACAGAAACACATCAAAAAATCTCTGCAAACATGTGGATATCCCAACTGGGCTTTTGTCAAGTCAGCAAGGAAATCTGTTAAACACAATAATGAACAGAAAAAGTCTAACAGACGGAAAAACATTGTCATTCCTTATGTTGCTGGAGTCTCAGAGAATTTCAGAAGGATTTTCAACAAACACAACATCCCAGTACATTTCAAACCTAGCAGGACGCTCAGACAGAGGCTGGTCCACCCTAAGGACCAAACCCCCACACACAAACAGAGTGGTGTGGTTTATGCAGTCCAGTGCAGCGAAGTCTGCTCAGACCGCTACATCGGAGAAACTAAGCAACCTATCCACAAAAGAATGTCTCAACATAGGAGAGCAACCTCCTCTGGACAAAACTCAGCTGTTCACCTCCACCTCACGGACAAGGGTCACTCATTTGAGGACCAGAATGTTCAAATTTTGGACCGAGAGCACAGATGGTTTGAGAGGGGTGTGAAGGAAGCTGTGTATGTTAAGAGAGAAAAACCTTCTCTTAACAGAGGAGGAGGTCTGAGATTTCAACTTTCTAAGACTTATAACTCAGTTTTGGATTTGATTCCGAAACGTTTTACACGGATGGGAGCAGGGATGTCTTGTCTGTAAATTAGACTAACAAAGTTCTCTGAGTAGCCTCTGTTGTTGGTTGGGAGGTGTTTTTTGTCAATTTACATACAGTTTTGTGTCTTCTACCAGAGACCTCAAGGGAACCCCCTACTGTTAAGGTGTGATCTTTCAATTTACATGTATGTGTTACAAACCCCCTTCTGTTAAGCTGTGATGTGTTGTTTTGTCAATTTAAATAGAATGGGCATGTTATCTCAGGTATGTTGTGGTGTTATTTCAGTTTCCAATTTCATATGTTGGTGCGTGGCATGTCAGCCTGTATAAAACTTCTCGGTCTCACAGCTTCCATTCATTCAGAATTGAAAAAGACTTCTGGACAGAAGTCGAAA
The DNA here is from genome assembly GCA_038048925.1 of Garcialebias charrua. NCBI lineage: Eukaryota > Metazoa > Chordata > Actinopteri > Cyprinodontiformes > Rivulidae > Garcialebias > Garcialebias charrua. The sequence continues at coordinate 63,992 of JBBPBX010002666.1, forward strand.
CGTTTTCTGCAACAAATAAAGTCCAGTTGATCCTGTATTGAACGCCTTTTTTGACTCTCTCCTTATGTGTCTTCCCTTTTTAAGCAATAAAGGCAGCGCTACTTAGAAGCTGCGGCCCCTGCACGCCTACGTCCATCTTTAGGACGGCTGTACGGAACATAATGTCACTGTACTTAACAGTGCAATAATAATAAAGCTTATTCTGATTCTGTTCTGATTCTTTAACCCTAGGGTGCCTAGGGTTAAAGGCACCTTTACTACTGTTCTGTTTGGTGTTAGTCACCATATTTTTGCTTCAACTTTAAACAAAAACATATGGCCCAATGGGGAAAATGACACCGTTTCTATTGGTAGCGCTACGTTTGACAAGGATCACGAAATTTGCAAAAACTAAACTGTGAGATATTTCTACATACACTTCAACGGGATGGATGAGAAAACCTAACCCTGTTTGGAGCTCCGTACTTCAGACATCATTCACGGCCGGAACACATTCAAAGTTTAAACGGGTCACAGAAATACGGACGTTTTTTTGTCTGAATTCACATTTTGATATCTTTCACGGCTTCAACACAGTCACAGTTTAAGTTGATAGTTTTATACAGATTCATCCACAGAATCTTCAAGCTACCTTTTAAGTTGTCGGATAGTTTTCAAACCTTTTTGCAAACAGACGTTCCGCAAAGCAAAGAGAGGAAGTCCCCTGGTGTCAAAAGTATTCACATTCATTACTCAAGTAGAAGTATAGATACTGGGATTTAAAATTACTTCTGTAGAAGTAGAAGTATCAACTCTAGCTTTTTACTCAAGTAAAAGTAAAAAAGTACTGGTTTCAAAAACTACTTAAAAGTATAAAAGTAAAAGTAGCGTAAGAAAAAGCAACAACAAAGTGTTACGTGATACGGATACGTGTTTTTGAATTATAAAAATATGTATAAACAAATTATTACACAATTAACCATTTATTTTTAGTGCAAATAGAATTGCCAGAAACAAACATATATTTTGAAAATTATGTATCTTTCTTAAACAGACCTCTGTCCTGCTTAATAACTTAAAACAGAATTATGTATCTTTCTTAAACAGACCTCTGTCCTGCTTAATAACTTAAAACAGTATTAAATAACAAAAAATCAATACGAACATTCTGTAATAGTGCATTTAGTGCAACGTGCAAATAAAGTTTGTAGTAAATTTGTAAACATAAACACATTGTGCCTCAAAGGCCATGGCTTTCCACTTGTAGTAAAAATAAAAAACTTGTAAACTAAACAGTGGAACGTTACATTATGGAGTCAACCTATTTTTTCCATTTGTTTTTCTGCTGAGATCGTGCTGCAGCAAGGAATGCTCTGTTTTTCAGTGCCAAAGAGTAAAACTCTGAGCAAGACATTTCATAATTTAGACTGACAATGAGCTCACTTCTAATTAGTTCAGTAGAACATTTGTTTCGCACATCAGTCCACTTACTTTTCATGAAAGAGAAAATCCTTTCCACAAACCCAGTGGAAGATGGGATGCTGAGGACAAAGGATACAACAGCTGGATGTTGGAGAGGTCAGCTGCCTGAAGAACTTGCATCCACTTCTCTGCTGTTCCCTGGGACTGCCACCTTTCTTTCTCCTGAGGTGAGGTGGTGAGGTGGTCTATCAGGCTGTTTGCAGTCACACATTCCTCATACAGCTCATCCATAGACATGTTCAGCCTGCCAAAAGGTGTTAAAGTTCATTAGTGATACATAGCCTAGGTTATGTAGTGATAAATAAATGGAAAAACGTGTATTGTTTATATTTATAATTTAGCATTGTATTTAAACTACATTTTGAAATGTATTTATTAATTTACCTATATGAACTGTGTTTTTTTAAAGATGGACAAGGTTGTATGTTTGCATAGTGTAAAGTAAATTCACAATTATGTATTTATTTGTACGTGTCAATTGTACACTTTTGTTTATAACTATCAATAATTAAACATGGTTCACCACTACACTGGAAATTATTGAATTTTTACCTGCCAACCAGGTGAAGACTTTCAGTGATCTTCTCCACTTCCTCAAAGGATATTTTTCCAGATGCCAGAGAGAGGGGCTGAAGGTGAAAGAGCCAGTTTTCCTCTGAGAAGTCAAACCACTTCTGGACAGAACTGATGGCAGTTTTTTTTTTTTACATACCATATCTGCCTCTGGTGTTGCCCGGTGCAGAACAAATTGGTCAAGGGTTCTCCTGGTTTTGTTGTCTTTCACGTTTATATTTATTATACAACATTAGTATGTTACTAGGTCACTAGAAGTCAGTAATCAACTGATAAAAAAAAAATCTTTCAGCTTACCTCAATATTAGGCATGTAACGTTGTACGAGATCTCGCGATATTAAACTCCCGCGATATCTCTCGTTGAGGTAACGTTGTCTCGCGAGACGCTAATGCTAGCGCTAGCAGAGCCCCTAGCCAGTCAGCGTCACGGACAGCATGGCTTCGCCGGATGAAGTTGCTGTAGAAGACGCCCCAACTACTGATTACAGTCCCGCAGACGCCTCTACATTGATGGAGGGTCCCAGCGCTGCCGACGCTGCCCCGGATGTAAAGACACACGTAAACACCGGTGTGACCGGTGTTGCCAGATAGAGTCCCACCCACCCAAAGCACTCTTTACCCGCAAAAGTCAGAAGGAAAATCGCGGTGAACCGCCCAATCTGGCAACACTGGTGAGTGACGACGGCTGCTGAAGCGGATATTATGTTCAATTTTTGGAAAGTCCTGCGTGAATATCTATATTCTACAAAAAAAAAACGGCAAAATGAAAGAAAAGTAACGAGGCTATTTTTAAAAAGTAAGGAGTAGAAAGTACCAGTAATTGCGTGAAAATGTAAGAAGTAGAAGTAGAAAGTAGGCTGAAAAATAATTACTTTACTAAAGTATAGATAACTAAAATTTGTACTTAAGTAAAGTAACGAAGTATTTATACTTCGTTACTTGACACCTCTGTGTGTTTGTTATGAACATGATAACCTGAAAAATAGGGAGGTTCTGAATTCCACTTTAATGTGTAGCTACCTCAAGGGTTATAGAAAAGGGGAAAAGTCAAAATTCAAAATGGCCACCGCAATATATATATACCGTATTCTCAGGCCTATAAGTCGCACCTTTTTGCATACATTTCTAAGCCCTGCGACTTATAGGCCGGTGTGACTTATACGTAGATTTTTCGTTTTTTTCACTTTGGTCAAAAAAATGGTAATTTAACGGTTTTTAACCGTCAAAGTGCATTTATCAAGAAAAGTTAAACTGAGACACACTTTTACTGTAATGTCAGCTAACAAGAATATATTTTTTATGTGTTTATCTTTAAAGATCAAAGAGATGCAGGTCTGTTTGCTGCACTGCAGGTCTGTTGTTGCTGCGCATGCTCGTTTTGTGCCGTGAGGTGCGACTTATAGGCCGGTGCGACTTATACGTGGATTTTTCCACTTCATTGGACATAATTGGACTGGTGCGACTTATACTCCGGTGCGACTTATAGGCCGGAGAATACGGTATATATATATATACAATCTGTATATATATATATATATACTATATATATATATATATATATATATATATATATATATACAGTATTTTCTGGTGTATAGGTCGCACCTGTGTATAGGTCGCATTGTCCAATTATCACCAATAGATTGGAAAAATCCCTAGATAGGTCGCACTGGTGTATAGGTCGCACCTACGTTTAGCTCTGCTGCAAATGTCTGCCACAGGAGCGCACAGCAAGGCTTTTAAGAAGATTAACACTTAAAAACAATTATTTGTTTGATAAAAATTATAGCAAATATATGTCTGAGCTGAACTTTTCCTTAATAAATGAACGTAATTGTGAAATGAGCTGGATTTAAAAATTTGTTTCACCGAAAGTGATAACAAGCCATATATAGGTCGCACCTGAGTATAGGTCGCAGGCCTTGAAAAAACCATAAAAAGGTGCGACCTATACACCGGAAAATACGGTATATTATATATATATATATATATATATATATATATATATATATATATATATATATATATATATATATATATACAGGTAGTCCCCGATTTACGAGCGAGATCCGTTACAACGAGGCGCTCGTAAACCGGAAATCTCGTAATTTGGAACGGCCGCCACGCTTCTCGTAAGTCCGGAAATTCGCTCGTAAATTGGAACGGTTTTGCTAGCGCGACTACAAACACTCGTTTTTCATCGAAAAACTGCTTATGAGTGCATAAAAATGATCGGAAACGTGTGTCCACATGTTTAGCTAACGAACTGTGGTGAAAAAACACAGGAAAACTCAGTATTTTTTGCGTTTTTTCCAATAATTCGCCAGCTCGTAAGTCTGGAACCTCGTAGATCAGAGCGCTCGTAAATCGGGGACTACCTGTATATATATATATATATATATATATATATATATATATATATATATATATATATATATATATTATATATATATATACATATATATATTATATATATATTATATATATATATATTATATATATATTATATATATATTATATATATATATATATATAATATATATATTATATATATATATCCATCCATCCATCCATTTTCTTCCGCTTATCCGGGGTCGGGTCGCGGGGGTAGCAGCCTAAGTAGGGAGGCCCAGACTTCCCTCTCCCCAGCCACTTGGAGCAGCTCCTCTGGGGGAATCCCAAGGCGTTCCCAGGCCAGCCGAGAAACATAGTCCCTCCAGCGCGTCCTGGGTCTTCCTCTGGGTCTCCTCCCGGTGGGACATGCCCGGAACACCTCACCAGGGAGGCGTCCAGGAGGCATCCTAACCAGATGCCCGAGCCACCTCAACTGGCTCCTCTCGATGTGGAGAAGCAGCGGCTCTACTCCGAGTCCCTCCCGGATGACTGAGCTTCTCACCCTATCTCTAAGGGAGAGTCCAGACACCCTGCGGAGAAAACTCATTTCAGCCGCTTGTATCCGAGATCTCGTTCTTTCGGTCACAACCCAAAGCTCATGACCATAGATGAGGGTGGGAACGTAGATCGATCGGTAAATTGAGAGCTTTGCCTTTCGACTCAGCTCTCTCTTCACCACGACAGACCGGTACAGCGCCCGCTTCACTGCGGACGCTGCACCTATCCGCCTATCGATCTCACGCTCCAGTTTTCCCTCATTCGTGAACAAGATCCCGAGATACTTAAACTCCTCCACTTGGGGCAGGACCTCCTCCCCGACCCGGAGAGGGCATGCTACCCTTTTCCGGCTCAAGACCATGGCCTCGGATTTGGAGGAACTGATCCTCATCCCGGCCGCATCACACTCGGCTGCAAACCGCTCCAGTGAAAGTTGTAAATCACGAACTGATGAAGCCAGTAGGACCACATCATCTGCAAAAAACAGAGAAGCGATTCTAAGGTCACCAAAACGGATCCTCTCAACACCTTGGCTGCGCCTAGAAATTCTGTCCATAAAAGTTATGAACAGAATCGGTGACAAAGGGCAACCTTGGCGGAGTCCAACTCTCACCGGAAACGAGCCTGACTTACTGCCGGCAATGCGGACCAAGCTCTGACACCGGTCGTACAGGGACCTAACAGCCCTTATCAAAGGGCCTGGTACCCCATACTCCCGGAGTACCCCCCACAGAACCCCCCGAGGGACGCGGTCGAATGCCTTCTCCAAGTCCACAAAGCACATGTAAACTGGTTGGGCAAACTCCCACGCACCCTCCAGGACCCTGCTGAGGGTGTAGAGCTGGTCCAGTGTTCCACGACCAGGACGAAAACCACACTGCTCCTCCTGAATCCGAGGTTCGACTATCCGACGGACCCTCCTCTCCAGAACCCCTGAATAGACCTTACCAGGGAGGCTTAAGAGTGTGATCCCCCTATAGTTGGAACACACCCTACGGTCCCCCTTTTTGAATAGGGGAACCACCACCCCAGTCTGCCAATCCAAGGGAACTGCCCCCGATGTCCACGCAATATTGCAGAGTCGCGTAAGCCAACACAACCCTACAACATCCAGAGCCCTAAGGAACTCCGGGCGAATCTCATCCACCCCCGGAGCCTTGCCACCGCGGAGCTTTTTAACCACCTCGGCGACCTCAGCACCAGAGATCGGAGAACCCGACCCAAAGTCCCCAGGCTCCGCTTCCTCAGTGGAAGACGTGCCAGTAGGATTGAGGAGGTCTTCGAAGTATTCCGCCCACCGACTCACAACATCCCGAGTTGAGGTCAGCAGCACGCCATCCCCACCATAAATGGTGTCCCAAAGTCATCAGTGAAATTTGGGCCGTGGCTGCAGTGACGTCTCGGCAGCAGACCCACTTGAGTTTCAGTTTTTTACTGACTAGATCTGTTTAAATCAATTAAAAAACCAACAGGTTCTCTTATCATCGATTCTTTCGTGGCACCCGTTAGGGTTCCCTACAGTCTGGATCACAATAAAAACGGGAACACAAGAGTCGAAAACGGCCCACTGGAGAGCACTTCTTCTTCTTCTACAGAGGCATCATTCCTCCACTCGTAGCTGCACCGACTCGGCTGTCGGAGCGTTTTAACGTCTCTGTGCTGCTCTGATGGACCGAAGCCTCTGTGCACAGAGGCCGGACGCCCGAATCAAGAAGAAACCACCAGCAGAGCTGAGGTGAAACGGCTCAGATATCTGGTTCAGGAACAAAAGGCAACACCAGACAAGTGGTTTGTTGCTGCAGGGAGCCATCATGATGAGGTACATGTCCAGCTGATATATTTAAGAAACTCTTTAAATCTGGTGGCTCTTAGTGCTCTGTTTCTTTAGTTTTTTGCACTTAGACAGTTTTATTTCAGATTTAGGGGCACAGGTGACTCCTCCTGGTGTTGATTAATGAGTTTTTATTTTTTGTACCAAACTGCAACTATAAGCCGTTTCACCACGAGCAAACGCTCTTTAAACGAGTCTCTTACAGCGAAACAGTAGACATGTTGTTGACCCCTGCTGCATTTAATGAACAAAACTCACTTTTAAATATGGATGTAACTTTTTTTAATGCGCAGTTCATTTTTGTTTGATCAGAAAACACTTGAATTATCAGCTAGAATGTGGAAAATGAACAGTCAAACTAAGAAAGTTTTTAAACTGCTGCATTGTGACGAGATAAAACAGCATCCAAGGCTGTGGGAAGCTGGGGTGCGTAGGGTGCTGCAGCAACCCTGATATACGCTAAAGGACACATGTTTTTCAATATTTGTTTCCCCAAAAGAATCCTCCCAGTGCATCAAATAGTTATGTCTTGCTGAATCTAATCAAATTTAATCATAAATTGTGAATTCAGGTAGATCTCGGTCCAGAACCAGGAAGCTGAGGCCAGAACAGGACTTGCTTCCTTGTTGGCTGATTCCAGTACAAGCTTTAAGCTCCACCCACTTCGTATACTGTTGGCTGATTCCAGTACAAGCTTTAAGCCCCACCCCCTTTGTACAGTATACTGTTGGCTGATTACAGTAAAGCTTTAAGCTCCGCCCCTTCATATACTGTTGGCTGATTCCAGTACAAGCTTTAATATCCGCACCCTTCGTATACTGTTGGCTGATTCTAGTAAAAGCTTTAAGCTCCACCCCCTTCATATACTGTTGGCTGATTCCAGTACAAGCTTTAAGCCCCACCCCCTTTGTATACTGTTGGCTGATTCCAGTACAAGCTTTAAGCCCCACCCCCTTTGTATACTGTTGGCTGATTCCAGTACAGTACAAGCTTTAATCTCCGCACCCTTCATATGCTGTTGGCTGATTCCAGTACAAGCTTTAATCTCCGCCCCCTTCATATACTGTTGGCTGATTCCAGTACAAGCTTTAAGCCCCACCCCCTTTGTATACTGTTGGCTGATTCCAGTACAGTACAAGCTTTAATCTCTGCACCCTTCGTACACTGTTGGCTGATTCCAGTACAGTACAAGCTTTAATCTTCGCCCCCTTCATATACTGTTGGCTGATTCCAGTACAAGCTTTAATATCCGCACCCTTCATATACTGTTGGCTGATTCCAGTACAAGCTTTAAGCCCCACCCCCTTTGTATACTGTTGGCTGATTCCAGTACAGTACAAGCTTTAATCTCCGCACCCTTCGTATACTGTTGGCTGATTCCAGTACAAGCTTTAATCTCCGCACCCTTCATATACTGTTGGCTGATTCCAGTACAAGCTTTAATCTCCGCACCCTTCGTATACTGTTGGCTGATTCCAGTACAAGCTTTAATCTCCGCACCCTTCATATACTGTTGGCTGATTCCAGTACAAGCTTTAAGCCCCACCCCCTTTGTATACTGTTGGCTGATTCCAGTACAGTACAAGCTTTAATCTCCGCACCCTTCGTATACTGTTGGCTGATTCCAGTACAAGCTTTAATCTCCACCCACTTCATATACTGTTGGCTGACCATGGCCATTAAAACAAAAATCTGTAATATTGCTACTGTATTTTCTAAGTGCATGACTAAGGGAGGAAAGCTGTATGAGGCGGCAGGTAAAAAGGAGCCGGGGGGTGGGGGGGGGGGCACCGTGGATGTTTTCGCATCCACCTCAAAAATATGTAGTTGCGCCCCTGACCGCAGATCTGCTGATTGCTAATGGAATACAGGAAGTGAAACCCATCCACATTTGTTCTTGGCAGGCTAACCTTGCGTACCCACATGGGCATCCTGTGGGTGTTGGACGAGCGGTGGTGCAAGTTGAGGACGACCACGCCCAAGATAACAGAGAAGGTGACCAGGATCATGGTGAACATGATGTAGTTGACAATGATCGGGACGCCCAACGAGGTCTCTGGGATTTTATCAGCCAGCAGCAGCAGGAACACAGTGAGGGTGAGCAGTACGTTGATGGACAGACCCATCTTCTCACCTGGAACAAAAGAATAAAAAAATGTTCACTACATGTTACAAGCTGACGCTTGATCAGGGACAGTGATGATGATGTAACCACTGTCGAACGTAAGACACAAAAACAATTATTATGAGGGTGTTTAAAAAAAACTGCAGTACTGTATATAAATACTGAGCGCTGAATGACTTGTCTGAATGAAGACCGAGTTTTAAACTTAAAACAAGCTGAAACCAGCAGAAAACAAGATAGAAGCAGCAGACAACAAAATAAACCCAATACAGTAGCTAAAATTAACAAAACAAATTGTATATATTTTTTTATTTAACCTTTTTTAATACAAGTGTTCTCACTGAGTCATGAGGACTCAATTTTAAGTTAAAATTAGCCAAAAGTAGCAAAAATGAACAAAACAGGTGCAAAAACTAGCAAAACAATGGCTAAAAGTAAAACAAATTCTAAAGCTTAAGTTGGCAAAACAGTGGCTGAAATGAGCAAAAACAGACGTAAAATCAGCACAATTGTCACTAAAGTTAGAAACACAAAAATGTTTTCTTGTTTTGGATGCTCCCTTCTTCTGGGGTAGCCATAACTCACATGAAGACTTGGCGATTGTTTTTACGCCAGATGTCCTTCCTTCCACAGACCACCGAGCTACCACAGCCCTCTGTGTGGAGCAGGGAGCTGCTATCTAGGATGCCCGGGGGAGCAGATGGTGGGAGTTAAGGGCCTTGCTCAAGGGCACAGAGTGGGGCAAATGAGGGTGTGGGTGTTTCACCTTTCACGCCCACATTTTGATGTTGTCGGTATGGGGAGTTGAACAGTCAACCTTCCGATCACAGGCCCACCTTCTCTAACCAGTTCACCTTCTCTAACCTCTGCACCACTACTCTCCCGCAAAGTTGGCAACATAAATGCTCAAGGTTAAAAAAAATGCCAAACTCTAGCTAAAGCTAAAAGGACCAGAATGATAAAAGGTAAAAAATAAACAGAACTGTACCTAAAAGCTAAAAGTACCAAAAAGGTTTTTTAAGTACCGTAAATGAAGAAATAAAGTGTTTCGGAAGGGAATTTTTTTCACATAAAGTTAATATTCTGAAAGTTATTTAAAAAAATCTATAAAATAAATGCATTTGAGTTGAGAACAGAGTAGCTGCTTCTGTGAATTAGAGTAACAAAGACCTTAACAAACCCCCTGCCTACTGTTAAGGTGTGATGTGTTGATTCGTCAATGTACATAGGATGGGTATGTTATCTCAGGTATGTGTGGGCGTTATTTCAGCTTCCAATTTACATAGGTTGGTGCGTGGCATGTCAGCATGTATAAAACTTCACTGTCACACAGGCTGCTCCTTTGAATTGAAAAAGCCCTTTGGATAGAGGGTGAAACGTTTTCTGTAACAAATAAAGTCCAGTTGTTTTTGTATTGAGCGCTTGTTCTGATTTTATCATGTCCTGGATGACTGAGGATCTTCACCAGCATAGCACTCTATTTCCCATAGAGATTAATGTTTTGAGCTATGAATGGCTACAATAACTCAAAGCAAGTAAAAAAAAAAACACACAGAAGACTAAAAACAAATGGTAAATGGTAAATGGACTGTACTTGTATAGCGCCTTTCTATCATATCAAGACATTCAAAGCTCTTTACAACACAATCCATGCCTCAATTACCCATTCATACAGCACTCTACTAGATCTCTACAAAGATAATTGAACAAGTCATTCTAAAGAGACTAATCAGTGGTTTATCAGATTCATACACTGATGGGACAGACATCGGAGGCAATGACGGGTTCAATGTCTTGCCTAGGGAAACTTCGGCATGTGACTTCTGGTGGATTCAACCCCCCAGCTCTCACACTGGAGGACGATTGCTCTAACCACGCAGCCACAGCCGCCCACAAAAAGAAAACCAAGGTGTGAATGAAGGTTCTACAAACTGCGGTGTCATCCTTAGCTCATCGGGAGGTGATTTGCGTCGTTACCAGCGTCAGGAGGCAGGTAGAAGTTAAAGATGGCGATGATCGTGATGAGGATGCAGGGGATGATGATGTTGGAGGTGATTTGCGTCGTTACCAGCGTCAGGAGGCAGGTAGAAGTTAAAGATGGCGATGATCGTGATGAGGATGCAGGGGATGATGATGTTGATGATGTAGTACAGAGGCTTCCTCTCGATGATCAGGTAGAAGGTCATTTCTTCGTACAGGTCATCGTTCATGTTCTTCCTGCTTGGTTTATGTCTGATGTACCACTCTCCACTTTCTGCCAGAACATTTAAAGACATTCATTGTTTTTATGTTTTGGTGGTTGGGATTTTAGATATACTTGTGTGTAACCCTGCAAACAAAGCTTCATGTCGATGCTCACCGCTGAAGGCCTCATCCAGCTGGATCTCCCGAATTTCTTTGCCTTTCGAGTCCAGAGCGTACTGCAGGTCGATCTCTGTCAAGTCATAGGTGTAGGAGCGGAACTGCATGCTGCAGTTCTGCCAGTCAAATGGGAAGTATGTCACCTGAACAGAAAGGAAAAGCAGGTGGGTAAATGGACCAACCTCGGAAAAAACAATAGGAGCATAACTGTTCATCCACCTTGACTCCACAAGAGCTGCAGTAGAGAGCAGGGGGCGTCCACGTGACTCTGCCATTACTATAGACCTGGACGTGGACGTGCAGCGCCACGTCAAAAACCCCATCATTACTGCAAACACAAATGTAGAAGAGACGTGAAGAAAATGTTCTCAATGAGTCACTCTACAAACAGCGGGCAATCCTAAACAATGATTGGTTACATCCTCAATGGCTGGATGGAGCTCCATCCTACATGAACAAATAATAATAATAATAATAATAATAATAATAATAATAATAAACTTTATTTGTATAGCACCTTCCTACAATGCCTTGCATTGACCAAGGTGCTTAACAGGATAAAAAGATGAATAAACTGGAACAATAAATCAATGAAAATAGAATAAGAAACAACAGCAATAAAAGAAGGCAATGGAAATAAAAATGCTACATACTAAAATACCAAAAGTAATAAAAGTTACACACTGAAAGCTTTTTTGAACAAGTGGAAATAAAAAGGCAATGGAAATAAAAAATGCTACATACTAAAATACCAAAAGTAATAAAAGTTACACACTGAAAGCTTTTTTGAACAAGTGGGTCTTCAGTCTGGTTTTGAACAGAGTCAGATCAGAGGTGGCACGCAGCTCAAGGGGGAGGCTGTTCCAGGCTTTTGGGCCGGCAACAGAAAATGACCGGTCTCCCCATTGTTTGTACCTTGAGCGAGGCACCTCCAGCAGGTGTTGACTGGCAGATCGTAAAGCTCTGCTGGGCTGATGGACTTTCAAAAGTTCTGAGATGTACAGAGGTGCAAGTCCATTCAGAGCTTTGAAAACAAACAGCAGCAGCTTGAACTGTATCCTGAACTGAACCGGGAGCCAGTGTAGAGAGGACAGGACAGGAGTGATGTGTTCATATTTTCGTGTGTTGGTCAAAAAGCGCGCGGCAGAGTTCTGTACAAGCTGTAAACGGGAGATGGAGGATTGATTAATACCAACATACAAAGCATTACAATAATCAAGTCTGGAGGTCACAAAGGCATGGATGGCCTTCTCCAGATCACCACGGCTGAGAAATGACTTGACTTTAGAGAGCAGACGGAGCTGGAAAAAGCTGGTCTTGACAACAGAACTGATCTGTTTATCAAGCTTTAAGTTGGAGTCAAGCTGCACTCCAAGATTTCTGACCACCGGGTTGAAGTGGGGGAGGGGAAAACCAACACTGGGACTGGGAAGGATGTTGCTGGTGTCATCAGGTGCACCAAATAAAATGCATTCAGTTTTATCTGTGTTTAGGTGGAGGAAGTTTTGAGAGAGCCAGTGCTTAATGTCATTTAAGCAGTTGACAAGAGTGTTTGAACTGAGTGAGGGGTTGGGAGTGACTGGCAGATAGATTTGTAAATCGTCTGCATACATGTGAAAAGACAGGTTATGACGTGCAATGATTGATCCTAATGGCAGCATGTAAAGAGAGAAGAGGACTGGCCCTAGAATAGATCCCTGTGGTACGCCAGAGGTCAGAGGGGTTGATGAAGAGGAGGACAGATCGCCTATCATGACAGAAAAAGTTCTCCCAGACAGGTAAGATTTGAACCACTCAAGCACAGCTCCCTGGAGGCCAACCTGCTGAGACAAGCGGTTGATTAGTACCTGATGGTCGACGGTGTCAAAAGCTGCTGAGAGGTCTAACATCACCAGCAGAGCAGGGTTTTTTGCATCCAGGGACAGAAGAATGTCATTCTGTACTTTGAGCAGTGCAGATTCAGTACTGTGACGAGCTCGAAAACCTGACTGAAATTTTTCAAACAGGTTGTTGAGTTCTAGAAAAGATTGAAGTTGAATAAAAACAATCTTTTCTAGGACCTTTGATAGAAATGACAGATGGGAAACTGGTCTGAAATTAGAGAGAGCTGTAGGATCTAGGCCTGGTTTTTTGAGAAGAGGCCTGACCACAGCATGTTTGAAAGCAGATGGCACAAAACCTGAAGATAGACAGCTGTTAATAAATGACAAAACACAAGGACCAATTACATCAAAGGATTGTTTGAACATTTTAGAGGGAATGATGTCCAGAGAACAGTTAGTTGGTTTCATCTGCTGAACCACCTTGGTGAGGTTAGGCAGTGAGACCAGGTCAAATTGGTCAAAAACAGCTGTGGTTATTGCAGATGCACATGACTGGATGGTGTTGGATGGACTGACAATGTTCTGCCTGATAGAGTCTATTTTGTTGACAAAATAGCTCTGAAAGTCGTCACAGGTAGACTGTGTGGCAGTTTTCAGAACATTGACAGATGGATTGATAACAGACTGGAGTGTGCTGAAAAGCGTCCTCGGCCGGTTGGAGCTGGTGGAGATTAAATTGGAGAGGTACTGTGATTTGGCCTGCTTCACAGCATTTTGATAATCACAGAGACAGTCTCTCAGTATTCCCTGAGATACATGAAGCCGGTCGCGCTTCCATTTTCGCTCTGCTTTTCTGCAACGTTGTCGAAGAGCTCGCGTCGTTTCGTTGAGCCATGGTGATGGTCTGTTTTTTGAAGATGCCTGTTTGAGAGGAGCGATGGAGTCCAAGATCGTTGTGCAGGTGTGATGGAAGGAGGTGATGAAGTCCTCAGGATGTAGAGATGGGTCCAGGCTGACAGCAGAGCAAAATTCAGTGCTCTTAAAGGCATCAGTGAACTGACTTGGGGTGGATGGGGTGATGGAGCGGCAGAGACGTGCTGGGAGAATAGCCTTCGGTGCAGGAGAGGTGAAAAATTCAAATAATATGGGAAAATGGTCTGAAATACAGGTGTCCAGGATCTCCACAGCAGGTATTTGAAGGCCGTGGGAGATAATTAAATCCAGTGTATGACCCTGACTGTGCGTGGCCCCCGAGACCGACTGTGACAGGTTAAAAAAGTCCAGGAGGTCCTGAAATTCACATCCAAGCGGATTACTTGGGCAGCAGTTGTGTGCGTTGAAGTCTCCACAGAAAAGCCAAGAGTCAAACTTTGGCAGCAGGTCAACCAGTAGTTCTGAAAACTCACTGAGAAAGTTTTTATTGTATTGTGGGGGCCGATAAAAGAGGCCACACAGCAGAGGTTTAGCAGATTCCAGCACAAAAATCATGCTTTCAAAACTGTTGTAATTTTTCTGAGGCAACATGCGGCATTTGAACGCATCACTGAAGACTGCAGCGAGCCCTCCCCCTCTTCCTGCCCCACGCGGTACACTCAGATAAGAATAGCCAGGTGGGAGGAGATCTGAGAAGCAGCTATCGTCTCCTGTTTTCCGCCAGGTTTCAGTGATCAAAAACAGATCCAGACGATGAGTTGAGATCAAATCACTTAATATAAAAGTTTTATTTGTGATCGATCTGGCGTTAAACAGTGCTGCACGGGTTGGAACGCAGCCAGTTACGTCACTCTCAGCTCGAGCGAGCGGGCGGAGGTTCTGTTTAACGCAGCCTCGGTTCTGGTTCTTCACCGGGGGACAAGATGGATACTGATCGCTGGCGTCATGATTGATAGCAACAAGGCATCTGTGGCGGCGAGCGAAGGAACGACGGACATCAAAGACGCTGAATTCAGGAGGTAAGTCAGCCGTCGGCGTGTTGTGAGACGAGAGATACTTTTTAAATCTCACCAGCACGCCTGCCCTCGTTCCGCGTCTTCTGCGTCGCTTGTTGCGTGGCAGCGTGGTCACGTTGCGTTGTAGGTACGCTGGAATGGACGCCAGGAACGGTGGAGGTGGAGGAGGCTTGAAATGTCCATATTTGCCAGTAGCCGGTGTGTTGATCAGCGAGTCTTGGAGACTTAGAAGAGTTAAGCGATCATAGACCAGAAGCGAGGATGCATCGTCGATGAAAAAAAGGCAGAACACGAACAGCAGTAAAAAGTTCAGGAGAGGAGTTACCCCAAAAATACACTACACGCGGTCCGTGTCCGCTCCGCTCCGCAGGTCGCAGCTGAGCGAGTCCAAAGTCCACTGCCTCCGCTCAGCTCAGGTCCGCATGGATGCGCCGCTCCAAGACGCATGCGCGGGAATTGCGAGATTGCGCGATAAATCAAGTGATAAATAATGAAGTCAGAACAAAACAATTCATTCGGTGGAAGAAGGAGAACAACAGTAAAGGCTGCCTTGATCTTCTCTCGTAAATAAGCGACAGGACATGGTTTGAGCAACAGGAAGTGATGTTTACATTTCAGAATAAAATACTTTTTTATTTATTTATTTCTTGTATTGCGTTATTAGGTGTAGTCATAGTCATAAATATAATAGTTTAGTCATAGAATAGTCATAAATGATAGTTTGACAGCATTTTTGTACAAATAAATCCGTATAGAGCTAGGATTAGTCCGCCCGTGGTGATTTTATTTTGTAAATACGGAAGTTGTGCTCGTTCCTTTTCCTGTTGGTGCGACGTAATCTTCAAAAGTTGACTCCGGCACAGCTCCGTCATCCGGCAGAAATAGAAAAATTTCTAATTTTGACGGACTGCCGTCCGCTCGCCGCAGCTCACCGCCGCCGTGCGGAGCCAGTGTACTTTATCTCATTGATTATAATGGGTGCGTATTTGCTGCGGAGGTCAGACCGGAGTGGGGCGGAGCCGGAACGCGTGTAGTGTATTTTTGGCGTTAGATAGCAAGCCATGACAACCGGCGCCATCTTGGATGAATGGTTGAACACATTTCTCATGGGCTGGACACGGTCCTATTTGGGTCAGCTTTACATGGCTTCTGGGATCTAGTCCCACCCACTTCCAGTTTGTTGCTTAAGACCTACTTGACCAAGGTTCCAAACAAACTGCGTAGAGCTGAAGATCTATTGCCAGCAGACTGGAGGCCAATGATGGACCAGAAAGCAACGTCTATCTGAGCATCTCTTTCACAAGAATCAAACTCATCCATCCATCCATCCATCCATCCATCCATCCATCATCTCCTGCTTGTTCCTGAGTCAGGTCATGGGTGCAGCAGCTTGAGCAAGAAGGCTATGGACATCTCTGTTCATGGCCACCTCTTCCAGCCTTTCTGAGCGGACTTCAAGGTGTTCCCAGACCAGCGAGAGACATAGTCTCTCCAGCATATCAAGGGTCTTCCCAGCGGTCTTCTCCCAGATGGATATGCCTGTCCAGGGGTCATCCTTACCAGATGACCAAATCATCTCATCTGGCTCATCTCGATACGTAAGAGAAGAGGCTCAACTTTGAGTCTCTCCTGGATATTTGAACTTCTCACCCTATGTCTAAAGAGGAGTGTCCAGCTACCCTGCGAAGGAAACTCATTTTGACTGCTTGCATCCTCAGTCTTGTTCTTTTTCTCACTACCCAAAGCTCATGACCATAGGTGAGGGTAGGAACGTAGACCAACCAGTAAACAGAGAGCTTCTCCTTGTAGCTCAGTTCAAGAAGAATCAAACCCACCATTTTTTAAACCTCACCATCGCAACGGTTGTTAATGTTATTTACTTTAAGAAAAAACAATTAAAATGACAAAACATAAACAAAATCTATGGTGATATAAGGAGGTGGTTTGTGACAAATTCAGAGGGAGCTAGACCACATGGACTCGATTTATGGGCTCCAACCTGCAGAGGGAAGGCGGTCTCGAATTGGCCATGGTATTTTTGGAAACTATGAGGTGTTTTGTGACTTTATTTCACTTTTCTCCATTGCTGGATTGGGTTTGCCTTGTATAGAAGTTTCTGGCGGCCTCTCTTTGATGATCCCGCCAACGTGTTCTAGAATTGCACCGCTCAAGGTGGCTGCATGTTGGCGCATCTCTGTTACCTTCATTCTGGGATGTTGCTTTTGAAAACTTAATTCTTCTTTTTTTCTGCATGCAAATTGCTTTTTTTGTATGATTTTTACTGAAACCTTTTTACTTTTGGACATTTGTTATGATGTGTCACCATGACAACAAGGTGGTATTTTTTATTTTTACAACTAGGAGAAGCTGATTAACATCTCTAAAGTTAAAATAATATCTCAGCTACAGCCCCAAATCACAAATTAGTTTTAAAAAAGGAGGTTCCGTAGATGCATCCCCGTCTACCTGGTGGAGGTGCTTGAGTACCTGACCGCCAAGATCCCGGAACTGGTGGGAACTGCGGCTCGTGACTACAAGAAGACCAGGGTCATCCCTTGGCACCTGCAGCTGGCTGTCTGCAATGACGAGAAGCCCAACAAGCTGCTGGGAGGAGAGACCATCGCTCAGGGAGGAGTTCTGCCCAAGATTCAGGTGGTCCTGCTGCCCAAGAAGACCGAGAAACCCACCAAGTCCAAGTAAACTGATCAACATCTGCAGTTTCTTCAGATCTGCTCTAAGACAGACAAGAGATCCTTCCTGCCCAAAGCCATCAGCATCTAGAAAAACTCTTTAATGAAACCAGGATAATGAGCTACAACAACCTTTATTTTCCCTTTCGGATTAATAAAGTATTTTTGAACGAATTGAATTTAGGCTGTACACAAGACATGGAAAACCTCTGAGACTTTGTAGACCCAAGTAGAGCCTAAAACGAGTTGTGGTGAGACCAGACAATGGAAAAATGGCTTTATTGACATGGATGTAACAAACCAAACATGGGCAAGCAGAATGGTGAACACAAATCTATGTTGGTTGTTAAACACAACACAAAATGCAACAGAGACATCGGGTAAATTAGAGCCTGATTTAACCTGCTGTCCACATAGTTTTGGGTTTTTATGATCCAGTTAATTGAAATGGGGAGAAACTGACGGCCCTACTGAAATTCTGAATCTGTGAAGCTGCTGCTGAAATGTCCCGTATTGATCTCACACGCTCAGAGGTACACAAACGCTTGTGTCGACGTACATATTTGTGTGTTTGTGTGTGCAGTTCCAAGTGAAAGCCCAGCCAGCTGAAGCTGCTGAACGCAGCTATCAGCCCAGTTATTAGAGAGCTCTGCTGCTTAATTGCCTATAAAGTGTTGATAAATGGAGTGGTGGGGATATTTACAGTGGTGTTAATGGGAGCATGTGTGTGTGGGGCGTGGGGGTAAAAAACAAAAAGGCCACACTCGCTGCTCTTGGTCTTTAGTTTTCAGATTTAATGCATATTCCTGCAGATTTTCCACTGTATGGGTGCCATAATGATCTGTAGCCTAATGTCCGCTGTAAACAATCAGCTGTGTCACAATTAAACAACACAGGCTCTACAGGGAAATAAAGGTTTAGCATTCCTTAAAGGGATATCCCTCTTGTTTGAACAATATACCTTACTTGATGAATTGCATCAGCTATAGAAATGAGACAGTAAAAATACTGTAGGCTGTTTAGTTTGAATAATTTTGTTGAAATTATTGACAAAAGGACATTGCTATTTTATTTAGGATGCAACGAGTTCTAGGTAAATTATGTAGACAGGTTGCTTTGGTGCAAGTTTCATTCAACTTGAATGTTAATTTTGGATATTATCTGATTTACAGCTTTTAATTTGAACCAGAGTGCTGTGACAGAAATGAAAAGGGATAAATAACTCCGCTTTGGCCCTAGTGCCACAGCTAATATACTGTATGTGTTAG
>JBBPBX010002667.1:0-13899 GCA_038048925.1 Garcialebias charrua
TACAGGAGAAAGGAGGGAAGCAGGTGACTAGTGAGCATCCAAGAAGCCACTATACAGGATGAAACAACTGAGATCCTGGAGTACATCAGGAGAAAAGCCCCAGATGATGATCTGATGAGTGAATGTCTCAGACAGCAGCAGAAACACACTGTGGAAGAGGTGGAGCAAGAGAAGTCATGGAAAGATAAGACTCTGCACAGCATGTATCACCATCAGATTGAGGAAGTGGCTGCTATCAACAAACTTCACCAGTGGCTGTAGAGGGCTGGATATGGAGATAAAACGATGACGAAATGGGCGTGGACAAATACAGAAGGTGCGTGAACAAATACAGATCTCACGAGAGCAAATACATACACTCAAGGGAGCAAATTACACCCGTTTTATCTCCATAGTTGGACTGCAGGACAGCACAGAGACACTAATCATGGCAGTACAAGAACAATAGAGGCTGAGGTCTACCACACCAGACAAGAAGCAGGATGTGAGCCTTGCAAAGATGCCCCTGCAACAGTCCAACACATAACGGGCAAGGTGTAAGATCCAGGCAGATAAAGCAGATAAAGCATACAGGGAACGTCATAATCAAGACAGGAAGAAGGATCACGAGAAGCTGAAGTATTACCAAGGACTGAGAGAGGAAACACAGAAGACATGGAGAGTTAGTGTTAGTAGTCCCAGTGGTCACTGGAGCACTCGGTGCTGTGACCCCCAAACTGGAAGAGTGGCTCCAACAGATCCCAGGAACAACCCCAGAGATCTCTGTCCAGAAGAGTGCAGTTCTAGCTGCTAACAGCCAAGATACTGAACAGAACCCTGAAACTCACCGCGCTCTGTAGAGGACACAAGTTTGAAGTGAAGTAGAACCACAGTAGAATAGGGTGAGATACGTGTGTGGGTTTTATTTATTTATTTATGTTTTGCATTTTAGCTTTGTTTTATTGAGCCCAATCACTAATTTTGCCTCCAAAACATCTGTTTTGAATGCCCAAGCTCACGGTCACATTTGGTTTTTAGTATTTTCCAAAGCATTCAGGTATATTTTTGGATTTTCAAGACATTTCACTCGTTTTTCCCCCCCAAGCACTGACAAACTTCTCTTTTCTTTAACCCCAAAACAAACGTAGACACTAGAACATTACCTTTAACAATATTTTACATAGCAAAAAAAAATGTAGAAACGTTTCGTCTTTCGTCCGAAAGACTTCCTCAGTCTGAGTTGCTGTGTTCAGCTCAGTCTTATAAATAGCACCCTCCCACAGTGTTGCACAACCAGTTGGCTGATGACAGCCTGAAACCAGCTGCTCACATGATCAAGGAGGGCCATCAGCCTAACAATGGATCATTAGCACCCTGATGGTTGTTTGCTATTCACAGAGGGCTGAGTGATACTAGCAATAACAGCATTGTAAGAGGGGGACAGTTGAACCCGGAGGCCTCCACCCCTGTTTAATGATGGACGGTTTCTTTTCACAAAGATGGCCTCCTTTACTCCTCTCTCAAACCATCGTTCCTCTCTATCAAGGATGTGAACATTCAGGGATGAAGATGTTCACATCCTTGATAGAGAGGAACGATGGTTTGAGAGAGGAGTAAAGGAGGCCATCTTTGTGAAAAGAAACCGTCCATCATTAAACAGGGGTGGAGGCCTCCGGGTTCAACTGTCCCCCTCTTACAATGCTGTTATTGCTAGTATCACTCAGCCCTCTGTGAATAGCAAACAACCATCAGGGTGCTAATGATCCATTGTTAGGCTGATGGCCCTCCTTGATCATGTGAGCAGCTGGTTTCAGGCTGTCATCAGCCAACTGGTTGTGCAACACTGTGGGAGGGTGCTATTTATAAGACTGAGCTGAACACAGCAACTCAGACTGAGGAAGTCTTTCGGACGAAAGACGAAACGTTTCTACATTTTTTTTGCTTTGTTTTGTTTTATTTTTTGAATGTCCAGAGGACCAGACTTAGCTTTTTTAGATTTTTCTACCTGGATTATTGAGCATGCATCAGAGAATATTTTACATAATGTTTGGGATTTTAGTTATATAAGCTAATTCCATTCTTAATTATGGTATAAATCTGTGTTCTATTTGCATTTTACACAATGTTTTTGTTTTACACACAAGGTTGCAAATAAAAATACATATATATTAAAAAATATGAAATCTACAACATCAAAGATATAGTTAAGATCTTTTGAAGTGGAGTTATTTGGGAATGAACAATTTAAAATGGGCTTGTTGTACAGGTCTTTGGACATCCTCAGTTTAGAGACAAAGATTTGTGTCCAGATTGATGAGCTGATGACTAGTCTGAGCTAATCAAAACTAAAGTGGATTGCTGTTGTCAAAACAACACATACAACAATATTAACAGTTCTTGCCTACACGTTTTCCCCCTAAAGCTTTACACCACTGTCTAACATTGAACAGTTATTCCAGAAAAATCATGATAGTCCTGCAGAAAATGCCTCAGTCTGCAACAGAAGTGCTACAGCTAGCTGCTGCTGCTATTTGCATTTGGAAATAACTCCAGACTTCTATGTAAATAACTATAATCTAACCATAAACCAAAACTGACAACAGTGTAATTGTTTATAAAGTTGTGTTTGCATGAACTGTGATGACAAATTGGAAGTTGGATTTAGGATGACATGTTCTTGGCAGCCTGGTGTAACAGCTGGTAGAGATGTTGCCTCTCAGCGAGAAGGTCGCTGGTCCAAATCCCAGCCCAGGACCTTTCTGGGTGGAGTTTGTATGTTGTGTATGCTTGGGTTTTCTCCGGGTACTCTGTTTTCCTTCCACAGACCAAAAACATACATGTTAGGCTGATTGGTAACTCTAAATTGTCCTTAGGTGTGAGTGAGAGAGTGAATGATTGTTTGTCTCTATTTGTCTCTATTTGTCTCTATTTGTTCCTATGATGGACTGAAGATCCGTCCAGGGTGTACCCCGCTTCTCGCACAGTGATAGCTGGATATGGGCACCAGTGACCGCCATGACCCAGAAAGGAAGAAAAGATAATGGGATGGATGGATGCATGGATGGATGGATGGATGGATGGATGGATGGATGTTCTTGGCCTCTCTCAAACCAGCTGTCAGCTTGTCAGTCTTGGTCAGAAATAATTTGTCGTATTTTCCGGTGTATAGGTCGCACCTTTTAATGTTTTTTTCAAGGCCTGCGACCTATACTTAGGTGCGACCTATATATGGCTTGTTTTCACTTTCGGTGAAACAAATTTTTAAATCCAGCTCATTTCACAATTACGTTCATTTATTAAGGAAAAGTTCAGCTCAGACACATATTTGCTATAATTTTTATCAAACAAATAATTGTTTTTAAGTGTTAATCTTCTTAAAAGCCTTGCTGTGCGCTCCTGTGGCAGACATTTGCAGCAGAGCTAAACGTAGGTGCGACCTATACACCAGTGCAACCTATCTAGGGATTTTTCCAATCTATTGGTGATAATTGGACAATGCGACCTATACACAGGTGCGACCTATACACCAGAAAATACTGTATATACTGTACTGTACAGTATTTACAAACCAAAAACTTTTAAACAAATGCAATAAATTAATTAATACCTTCCACAAATTCCCATTTAAAAATATTTCAACTGTCACTTTAACGTTAAATATCCATCTGAAATATTAAGCCACGTTTTTTTTTACCCTCATTCAGCACATATGCTTAAAAGTACCGTAAACTGAATTGTTTGAATTGTTGTTGTTTTTTTTACAACACACAAAACAAGTTTTTGTTGTCATGTTTGTTCTTTTGGGTAAATGCTTTGTAGAAGCAAAAGTTCTAGCGGAGTGAAGCAGGGATTTATTTTCCTTTGGGCTTTGCCACATCTGGAAATGATCAGGCAGCCAGGGAGACCTGTCAGCCAGGCTGAAGCGCTCCTAGCAGGGCAAGACGAGCTGGGGGAGCAGGGGGCCTGTGTGGAGCCTCTCCGTCTCTTTGTACTCAGCCGTCCCTCTTCTTTGCTCTGTCTCTCACTGACAGCAACAGAACAGAAAGTTCAATACTTGTGGATGCCAATGAGCTTATCAAGGAGATGACAGAAGAACAAGCTGAACCAGCAAGGAACAGAAGAGGAGAAACTGTTCTCCTTCTTTCTGTTTTCTACAAGTACCCAGTCATCTATTTTCTTTGTCTGTGAGGCAGCGGTCTGCTCAAGGAGTCAGAGGGATTATGTTGTTTGCAGGTTTGTGTGTGTTTAAGGGGAGGACATGCCTGTGTAGGACAAGGGGACTCAGGGTTTCATGAAACGACAGAACGCCTGCCTTCAATGTGTTTATGCAGTCGAGAGATGACCCACGTGTTTCCATGGAGGTGTTGTTTTGAGATATTTTATAACCACATACTGAAGTGAAGTCTGCTTATTTTAGGGGAAATTCTTTGTAACATGATTATAAGGATTGTGGGTATCCACCGAGTTTGTCTTGATTTTATTCTTTGCATGCTTCACTGCTCTGTGGACGATAACTACGTTTTCCCCGTAACTCCAAATACTACACAGGAAATGGTATCAATTCCAGGAAAAAGCCCAAAAAGGAGGTTGTGCATACAGTAAAGGAAAACAACTGAATAGGTAGCTCTAAACGTGGCTTTTGCAATCCGGACTTTAAGATGCTGACATACGTGGAGCTGAGGGATGAATCTGTTTACCGTATTTTCCAGACTATGAGTCACACCGGAGTATACCGGTAGGTTGTGTAAGAGCCAAAATGACTGTTAGGTGTTGTGTTGTTTATGGTGGCACAGGTGTTTAGATTTTTCCAACACTGCAGGGGCATGCATGAGGGGCGTGGTCACATATTACTTAGCTGATCTGAGTAATTGCAGCCAGGTGCTGGGTTAGTAGGGTTTCTTGCAAACTTTTCTGTTGACCATCACTGGAGGACAATTTAGAAACATAATTCTTGATCAATGTCTTTGTCAGTCAAACTGACCAACATGTAAATTAATGCAGACACTGTTTGCTGGATGAAAATTAATTGTGTTAGTTTTAATAAATACACAAAATACAAGGTGTACTCAGCATGGATTAATGGAGATGCATCACAATCCTGCAAAGCACATGACAGTACACAGCAACGAAACATACAAGCATAAAGACTGATAATAATACACATACCCATACCTACAAATATATATACAATATACATACATACATATTTATATTCATTTATATACCCATCTACATACATCTACATATACATCCCTGCATCCATTTGTGTGTGGTTGTGAGCATGCATAAGTGAATAAGGTTCCTCCAATAGAACATTTAGTAGCGACTGTGAAGCATCAGAGACCCGTCCCCCCAAAGCCCGAGACAGACGAAGGGGCGATCAAAGCCCAAGACCCCAGGAAGGACCCCGAGCCCAGAGTCCCCAGGACCACCCGAACAGGACGAGCCACTCGTCCACTCCCCAGATCCGACCAAGTGGAAGAACCGGACGAACCCCACCAGGGACCACACACAATGACCCCCCGGGGTCAACAGCGACAATACACAGGCCCCCGCCGGAGCCCGCTGCACCGACGTAGCCCCAGGGCCGGTCACCGAGGCTCGGGCACCGGGGACGCCCATCCCTCAGGTCCAGACCTGACAGGACCAGAGGACCCGAGCCCCACCAGGCAGCCACCAGGCCGAGCTGACAAACGCCCAAGCGCCCAGCCCCAGATAGTGAGGGCCCCAAGCACGCCCGTAGGCAGAGGAACACCCACCAGGGGGCCACGTGGCAGGAGCGCGACACTGGGTAGCCTCAGAAGTATCAGAGAGGGGGCAGTCCAAGTCCCAGCCTGACACTTAAACATTCATACACAGACACACTCATTC
The DNA here is from genome assembly GCA_038048925.1 of Garcialebias charrua. Taxonomy (NCBI): domain Eukaryota; kingdom Metazoa; phylum Chordata; class Actinopteri; order Cyprinodontiformes; family Rivulidae; genus Garcialebias; species Garcialebias charrua. The sequence continues at coordinate 5,851 of JBBPBX010002667.1, forward strand.
AGACCCACCCTCATCCTCACCCTCAGTCACAGAAAGACAAACAATAACGACACGCTCCATTCATAATCCCGATGCACACTCTATACCCCCTAGGTCCAAGACATGTACCTGCTCCCTACATGGGGCAGCCCACATCCAAACCCAGGAGGTAGACCCATTCATTCTGGGGTGGAGAGCAGCAGACGTCCAAGATCCGGCACACCCCGCGCCCTGCCGACAGGACAGGACAGGACACCCGAGTCCAAGCAGCCCCAGAGGGAGCGCACTGCCAGCCCCGCCCACGGCGAACCCGCAGGCCCCGAACCCCCCCACACCCCAGCACAACCCCTGACGGCCCACCCCCAGAATGTCCGCAAGGCAACCAGGGGGGTAAGAGAAAAATAAATAAATAATATATAAATAAATACATAAATAAATAAAATTGAAATTAACAAATCAAGACCCCGACACACACACCCCCGTCCCCAAATGTACTGTTGGTGAGTGTTGTTGTAAAGTGTATTTAAAAGGGAAAGAGAAGGAGCAAAGGCTAGCATTATACCAGTTTCCCCTCCACTCCAACTCTAACCCAGGCCCTAATTGTCTAGATGCATAATGTTGAGTGAGCATAGGCATGGGGGCGAGATTGATGTCATCCCGCCACCCATAGCCATAGTGCTCACTCCATTCCCTATATGTGACTTTTATGAAGATGTTTATGAATGAATGTCTAAAGTGTATATAAAATTGAGTCCCAGGTGCTCTTAACAACAGAGATGTAAAACCATTGCAGCACACCCGAGACCCAAATTCCCTACATGTATTAATTTAAGATGAAGAGGGCGGAGGTGCGTGTTGAGGGATGGGGAGAAAAATATCTGCAGGAACAGTGCTCCCACAGCGAGTCAGCTCCCCCGCTGACCCTGCTTACCCCCCAGCTCGCCAAGGTCCACCCAAGGAGCGAGGTAAAGGAAACACCTCTCCGACCGCCAGGACATTGAGCCAAGACCAGAGAGGGACACGGCCCCGAGGGCCGCCAACAGCAGAACCAACAGCCCACACCCACCAGGGCCGCCACGACCCCTGCGAACCGCAGTCAGCCCGCCGTCCAAGAGGACACAAAATCCCACATGGACGACACGGCCAAGAGCGCCCGCCCAACCGTCGACAGAGCCAGGAAGCACCAAGAACAGGCCCCAACCGGGGCCCGCACACCGGCCAAGTATAGTCCAAGACCATCATCCAGGACATCCACTTAATCCCCACCCCAGAAGAAATACTACACCCACCCTTCATATTAACAACTTTCAGAACACATAACACATTAGACACCCAGGCTGGGTTTGCCCGCCCCCTCCTATGGACCTTACCAAGCTCCGCCCAGAAACGCCCCCTAAGCTCCAAGATGGCTGCCCGTCTCCCAAGCGCAGCTTTGGTGTCAATGGAAAACATGGCGTCGACTGACTGCAGGGTATTTTTGAGTCGAATAGTGTATCATTTCTGCCAGATTCCAACAAAATATCAGCCATGACAATGGACAGGGGAACCAACAAGTTCATGTTATTTTTTTTTTGGACGTTATCAAGTTGTTTGATCCACGCGATGCCTCCAAACAGCGTGCGTGCTACTGTCTGATGAGGAAAACATCAGCTCCTCACACGCTCAGGCTCAGCATTATTACAGCTGTGGACAGGATCACTGATGCCTATTGTTCTGCAAGGCTGGGTAAGTCAGGCATTCATGGTTTTGAGGGTTACTTTTGAAATCAGCGATTTCTATTGTTGGCAAAAGTTTGTGTGCCTTGGTCGCAAAGCTAATGCTAACTGTAATCTCCATTCATTCTTAAGTGGTTGGTTAGCCGTTGCTGCTTTAGCTGCTAAACACGCCGACAGCGACTTTTGTGAGGGCTAACGAGCTCAGCCGTCCGGTGTGTTAGTTAAAATCCAGCCTTCGTGTCACGATTTTGTGCAGTTTTAGGTGAAATCGACAGTAGAGCTCGTTGTGTTAGCTAGCTCATGTGGCGTTAGCAGAGCTGTTTCTTCCCAACTTCCAGGACGTTCAGTGAACTGTGGCTTTCTCTCATCGTGACCGCGTGTTGTTAACTAGCAGGTTTCAAAAGCAGGTCAACCCTTCTCTGCTGGTGAAAGAAATAATTGTTCAGTTTTGTGGTCGTGCACAAGCTTTGATCCAAGCAAGGCATTCAGTTTCACATATAGGGAAACGGTGAATTTTACTTCCACAAATACGGTCAGGGTACCTGACATCTCCTGTACAGATACCCCACTGACGGTGGAGGAGCATTTTTCCAGCCCTGACGCAGAAAAATTCTGCACGTATGCTAGCTAGCAATGTAAGTAGCATGTGGTGCCGGTCTCACAAACGCTACCGTAGCGTTTGTTTTGTGAGACCGGCACGCACGTGGAAGCTGCGCTGTGACGTGTTATGGGCATTAGCCAATGAAACTCGGCCCTGTGGGCGGAGCTTGGTAAGGTCCATTGGCCACCAGTCACGCCCCCAGACACCCACCCCCCAGCATATGAACCCCAACCCACCAGCGAGCCGAGAGCCCCCGGCCAGAGCCGGGCACCAGAGCGCCAGCCAGCCCATAGCCCGGCGACCCGCCCGCCAGAGCGCAGCCAGGGTTTTAAAATATAACTAATAATCTCTAACTTCTACGTGCAGCTAAAATGTTAAGAGGAGTTATTCCTATATGGGGAAGGTGGACACCTGAAATTCTAGTCCGCTGTGTAGCTCAAAGCGTTAGTGCACTGTTGTTTTGATCCGGAGAAGCGGGTTCACTTCCCGCCTGGTACAAAGTTATTTTACTTTTTTTTTTTTTATTCACATTTTCTTTTAAATAAAAAGGAGTTTGTTTGGTTAACAAACTCCTTTTTGTTAACCAGGTCAGGCTTCGCCAGGTCAAAATAGCAGTGCACTAACGCTTTGAGCTACACAGCGGACTGGGTTGTCAGGTGTCCACCTTACTCATATAGGAATCACTCCTCCTAACATTTTAGCTGCACGTAGAAGTTAGAGATTATTACTGTAGTTATATTTTAAAACTCTGGCTGTGCGCAACAGTTAGACAATATTAGTTATTGTTTAATGACATTCAGGTCGCGCGGAAAGGCGGAAATGGGTGCGCGCTTCGTGTTATTTACGTTGTAACATAAGCTGATTTGTAATCAGTAATTAACAAATATTAAACTCAGAACCACTAATATATATACTCAGCAAACAAATACTTGTTAGCGGCGTGTCCTCTCTTAAAACACTGTAAGCGCGCACACAAGAACACTCCACCCACGTCAAGTGAACACTCCACCCACGTCAAGTGAACACTCCACCCACGTCAAGTGAACACCCCACCCACTTCAAGGCTTGCTCTCCACATAATGCGTAATGAACGAGGGCGGGCCAGGGCTGGCTCTGGGCCAACCAGAGACGTGCCGGACAGGGGAGGGCCGGTCAATGCGAAAACGGCTAGAGATAGGAGTTGAACCAGTCTAACGGGGTACCTGAGATGCCAATGGAGGTTAGTCTGTTGAGGAGGATAGAATGACAGATGGTGTCGAAGGCAGAACTTAGATCCAGAAGAATGAGGATGTACAGAAGACCAGAGTCAGCAGCAAGAAGAAGGTGTTTACTCTTTGGTTCATGCTATGTTTACATGGACATAAGTAATTGGGTTAAACGGCCATTTGGAATAAAAATGTGACATGTAAATGCCCCATTCGGGTTATTTATTTGTTTATTCAGCGCAATACAAAATAATTTGTGATCAGAACGAAATGGGTGGTTTGCACGATTCATAACCCGAACGGTGTCCATGTAAACAATTAATCTGTTCATTCTTTTCCGATCACGAAAAACTGATCTGACTGCCATGTGCGACCTATGTCATTTCCGCCTGGCTAATGCTAATAAAATTAGCATGTCAGGGAAGCAAAACTGGTCGGGGAGCAACACAACATTTCTATTAGAAACTTTGGAAGAGCTCAAAGTGATCTGTGTTACCTGTAGCTCAGCAAGGGAGTGCAGTGATGTCTCCACCGTCATTAAAACCTGTCGCGGGCCCGTTTTGGGTGCTCAGGTTTGTTTATGGTACAGTATAATGGTAAATGGAGCTTATTTATATAGCGCTTTCCAGCCCCCTATGAGGGGCCCCAAAGTGCTTTACAATACCAACCATCCACCCATTCATACACACATTCATACACCGGTAGCGGCAGACTGCCATGCAAGGTGCTTTCCAGTCCTACCAGGAGCAACTCGGGGTTAAGTGTCTTGCCCAGGGACACAACGACACATGTGTGGGGAACTGGGATTTGAACCTCCAACCTTCCGATCAGGGGACGACTGCCATTACCACTACGCCACGGCCGCCCCATTTTATGTTTATCTCGGAAGTAAACTGGAAATAGAACTTCTTATTCTGTGTTTTTTAAAGGAGTTTAACACTCTGCGCATGTCAGTATTTCTATTCAGAACAAAACTTGCTGCATGTAAACATTCATCGTGAACAGATTGTGCCCATATAAATGATACATTTTTAGGAGAGTGGTGGCGCAGAGGTTAGAGACGGTGGGCGTTTGATCGGAAGATCGCCGGTTCAAGCCCCAGTACCGACAACATCAAAAAAATGTGGGTGGAAAAAGGTGAAACACCTGCCTTCGCCCTACCCTGGGCCTCTGAGCAAGTCCCTTAACCCTCACCATCTGCTCCCTAAAACAGGTCTCTCTTGAAAATTTGTTCTCGTTGCTCAATGAGACTACCTGTATCAATAAAGGGTAAATTAATTTTTTTTAATTATTTAAACTGAAAACATTTACCGTAAATCTGGTCAAAGAATTTTGCGCATGTAAACGCAACTACTATGAATGAACATTTAACACGTCATTCAAAATTACGTCATGACTAGAAAAAAAAAGAAAAAAAGTCACTGTTCAGACTGTAAGTCACAGGACTGGCCAAACTATTAAAAAAGTGTGATGCGACTTATAGTCTGGAATTTTTTTTAAATTATTTTGTTTGAGAACACAAAAAATGGGTCACTACTGTACTTGGTGTGTCGTGGTTGTATTCTTTTTCCTGTTACAGTTTGTTGCTTGTTGATTCTTTAAGTTGTGTAATGTGTGGCACAGTCTGGGTCTTTAACAGCAGCAATCTGACAGTCTTTTTTTTCTTCAAATCTCTTTTCCTCATACCCATCTGTGCTCTCTTTGTCACCTTGGCAACCCTCATTGCCATTGCTCTCCGCTTTATCTCCCTTTCTTTACTTTACTCCTGGCACAAGGCCAGTAAACAGTTTCTTTGTCTTTCCATCCATGTTGTCGTCTGTGTCTTTTCAGGACACTCAGTCCACCAATGTTCTGCCCGATGACAGCGCGTCCGTCTTGATGGATGACACCTCCAGCCAGTGGTCGGCTGTGGCGGACACTGAAGAGGAGAGGAAAAGTGCCTTAGAGAAAAGCATGTATGCGTTTTATCAAACATTCAGACATGATGACAATTCTCATTGCAGTAATGCACTCATTCATTCCCAACACAAACAGCATTATGCTGGAGTGCAGCTGCCAAACGTCACTCAGGGCTGATTTATCTACATTAGCTGGCACTTATGAGAACATATAACCAAGGGCTTGGTTAGATGATGGCACCTAAAAATAAGTCCAAGGGATCATCAGAGACATTATGATAGCTACATGACAGCAGCGTCATCTTTGCAAATCAGTGCCATTATCCAGGCTCATCTGTACCGCTCTGGTAATCCATGATAAATCTTTATGATTTTTTTCATAATGTTAACATTGCTTAGAATATATCAAGGCATAATATGATCATTATCTTCCTTCCTTAGATAGATAACTTTTTCTAATTGACTTTTGTATGTATGTGAATGTTTTTGTTCAGTGCCCTGAGATAACTTCTGTTGTGATTGGCGCTATACAAATAAACTGAATAGATTTGAATTATCTTACACAAGGTACTGTATTGGGTGCCATTTGTAAAGTTACACAGTCAAAAATTAACAGCAATATTTTGGTTTATTTAGCCTTTCATAAAAATAATTTTTTTTTCAAAGTCACTTTTTTACCATGTTATTCATTCATTTATAACTGTCATAGTTCCAAACTAAATATTTAATTTGCAAGCTAAATATTTAGTTAACAAACTAAATACTTTACTTGCGAGTAAAATATTTAGTTAGCAAGCTACATATTTAGTTCCACACTAAATATTTAGTTTACAAACTAAATGTTTAGGTCCAAGGTAAATGTTTAATTTACAAATCAAACATTAACTTGCAAGTAAAATGTTTAGTTAGGAAACTAAATATTTATGTGTAAATTAAATAGTTAATTTCCAAGCTAAATATTTAGTTTCAAAACCAAACATTTAATTTCTAAGCTAAACATTTAATTCATAAACTAAATATTTAATTTGCTAACTAAATATTTAGCTCAGACCTAACTATTTATTTTCCAAAATAAATATTTAATTTCCAAAATAAGTATTTAATTCGTCAACTAAATATTTAGCTTGGACCTAAATATTTATTTTCCAAAGTAAATATTTAATTTCCAAAATAAATATTTAATTTTCTAAATAAATATTTTACTTAGAAGTTAAATATTTAGTTTGCAAATGAAACATTTTGCTTGGAGCTAAACATTTCGTTTGTAATTCAATATTTAGTGTGGAGCTAAATATTTAGCTTGCTAACTAAATATTTAACATACAAGTTAAGTACAGTATTTAGTTTTAAACTAAATATTTAGCTTGTAAATTAAATATTTAGTTTGGAACTATGACATTTATAAATGTTTGAAGAACATGGTAAAAATATGACTTTGAAAAAAAAAACTTTTTTCTCATTACAGGATAAATAAACCAAATATTGCTGTTAATTTAATTACAAAGGCAGCATGGTGGCACAACTGGTAGAGCTGCTGCCTCTCAGTGAGCAGGTCCCCGGTTCAAATCCCGGTCCGGGGGCCTTTCTGGATGGAGTTTGAATGTTCTCTCCGTCTATGCGTGGGTTTTCTCCGGGTTCTCCGGTTTCCTCCCACAGTCCAAAAACATGCATGTTAGGCTGATTGGTAACTCTAAATTGACCCTGGGTGTGAGTGAGACAGGTCCCTCTTGTAAATGAGTCCCCGTGGCTCAACGAGGCTAGCCTGTATAAATAAAGGTTGAATGAAATTTTTTTTTGACTGTGTAATTTTAAAAATGGCACCCCATACACAAAGATAATTTAGACACTGTATTCACACAAATCATTATTTAGCACTAAACAGAATAAGTACAGTAATGGCAGATTTCAGTGTAGCTGATTCAGTTTTTGAGTTTTGTAGTGGGACATCTAACAGGACTTATTCACCTTTCTACAGGTTTGTGTTATACATGTACAACTGATTAACATTTGGAGTCAACCTGATTCAATATGGCCACCATAGCTAATCAACATTTGCCAACACAAAAATGATTATAAATCTGTGAGTTTTACAAATATTTACGGTAGCTAAAATGTCATGAGGTGGTAGCTGAAAGTCATTCACAACATCTGAGCACATCTCGCATTGCATCTTGCATATTAAACAAGATTGCACTTAACGTTATTTTCAAGTTTTCACCAAACAGCTACAACTCCACCATTTCTCAATATAAGATTTTTGAGCTACAACTCAGGCATGTACGGCAGTGGGGGATTCTTTCTTTATTCATTCTTTCAAACCATTTCACGTCTTTAATTTATAACGTGAATACTTTTGCTTTTCTTCCTACTACAGTTGAAGCATCATAAAAAAAAACTAAGCTAGATTGAAATATGAAGTTGTAGATATGATTGTGGACCATCATTTAGATAAGGACAAGTGCTGAATAATTGGCCTAATTAATCTGTAGATTGATGAGCCGGTTGATTATTGCCTCTTTTTAAATAATCTGCATCGTTGAGCCTGAGCAGAATAAAGAGATTACCAGTAAAGCACAGTGTTGTTGCACTAAACTCTTGAGACGAGCAGATTTGTTTGATTGCTTTCCGTTTGGGTGCTTCTTTTTTGGCCC
>JBBPBX010002667.1:32066-49566 GCA_038048925.1 Garcialebias charrua
TCTGTTTACCCGAATCAACCCACGCTTTAAAAGCCCTTCTGGACTCTGCATAAAGCTCTCTCACATAGTCGTTCCAGCCGGGCTTGGTGCTATGTGAGCTGGTTGAGCTGGTGTCATGCAGAGGCTTGCTTGAGGCAAGGAGGGAATTCACAATATTCTCATACAAAGTACATAGCTCAATACCATGTTGGGGAGCCCTACAGTTCATATCATGGCATGAAATTGCTCCCTTTGGTAAGTATATATTGCTAAGCATGTTGTTCGTACAATAACAATTATCTGATATTTTTTTTCAGTCATGTTATCCCATGCTATTTTTCCTATATTTGTTTTATAGTCTGTAGGCAAAATAGAAGGTATGCAATTCACGTTTACACACACATATATATATATATATATTTAAAAAAATAAAATGAAATGAATACATGTACAGTACTATACAGTCACCAAGCACTTAGCCTATCCTAACACAGTTTTTAAAGATGAAGGAGTGAGTTCAATTGTCTCCCTTTCACATAAAGGGAGCTAGCTCCCTTTATGGGAATGGAGCTTGCAGGAAGGAGGGAGACAATTCAACTCACTCCTTCATCTTTAAAAACTGTGTTAGGATAGGCTAAGTGCTTGGTGACAGTCACCAAGCACTTAGCCTATCCTAACACAGTTAAGGAGTGAGTTGAATTGTCTCCCTCCTCCCCAGCAGGTTCCATTCACATAAAGGGAGCTACTTTCACTTTATGATAAAGGGAGATAATTCAACTCACTCCTTCATCTTTAAAAACTGTGTTAGGATAGGCTAAGTGCTTGGTGTCTGTACAGTACTGTACATGTACTGTATTCATTTATTAATTTTTTTTTTATTAAATTTTTATGAGATGCATATTCGTAAGTCCGGAATCTCATATGTCGATGTGCTCGTAAGTCGGGGACTACCTGTACTCACTTCGCCTCTCACAAGTGTATGACATGGGTATGTCCTTCATACCATCCAAACAGCATTCTTTTTGTAAATTTTCATAATCCCTTACTGAAAATGGGCATAATGCAAAGAGAGCAGAGTCAGAAAATGCATTGATTCTTAGTTCAGTATTTGCTGTAGGTAGAATAATGACAACTCATAACCTCTCCAAAGAAATGCTATGCAAGGTAACAATAGTCTGCAAAATCCTCAAACCTTTCCAGTCACCTATCCAATTGGATCAAACTGTTAGTAAATCAGTTTTGCAGTGAGGAATAGCAGTAAGGCTTTATATACAGTAGTCCCTCGCTACTTCATGGTTCGACTTTCACAGACTCGCTCTATCGTTGTTTGTGGATTTCCAAAATATTGCACTATTTTTTCTGTTTACACACGATTGTGGACTGTACACACCCACTTCGGATGTTATCAACCATAAAATGGCCCTATTATCAATGCTTATTAACCCCATTCAATACGGTCAGAATGCCCCTACTGTACCTACTAGTAGGTTTAAAGGTACGTTGTCACCGTTACAAGCGATGACAGCAGACTCCGTCTAAAGCTACGTGTCAAAGTTTCGAGTCAAGCCTCTGGCATTACGTTTAGGGTCTTGGTTAGGTTAAGGCACAGGGGTAAGGGGGTTAGGTTTAGGGTTGGTCCTCTGGGTCAGGTTTAACGTTAGGTTCAGGAAAACGGTTACATAAGCTGAAAAAAACAAAAACCCTACACTTCCAGGTTTACGGAAACACGTTGCCTACTCACAGCGATAACAATGCTGATAACTTTATGTTAAACATGCTAGTAAGTAGAAGGTGACCTGTTTACTGCTACAAATGGGGACGATAACAGTTGATAACGCCCATTTTATCGACTGACAACATCCGAATCCGCTGGTAATATCACTGTACAGAAATTGTGGATGTGGAAAAGTTAATGACAACAAAATAATAATTCAGACAGGCACCGCCATTTTGTAGTTTCCTTTCATTCAGCCTCCAAATTTACTGTAATTGCCACTCAGACAAACTACATTTCCCTCAAATCAATGCTGTGTGGTAATGTAGTGCCTCTGGGCACTGTTTTCTGCCGAACAGAATTTTTGCAAAGTGAAGTCATGACTGCTGAACTGGCCTCTCAAAAGTAAAATTTAATTAATGTCACATGGATTCATTCATTCATTCATTCATTCATTAATTGGTCCTCATCTGCTCACATGGACTCATGGTCATGCTACTGTTGCTTTGGCGCATTGTTTCTGTACCATTAGTGCTTAGCATATTATTAGTCTTGTGTATTCTTAGTATAGTGACTGTATATATTCTTGGCTCATAACTCAGATCTTGTGTTGTTTTTCTTTCCAATTTGTGTTTTTGTTGGATGTAACTGGGATCTTGTGGATATATATTCGTCCCACCTCATGTACCACGTGTGGAATGTATGACAAATAAATCCCTCTGAATCTCTGAACGAAAAAGTATATATTTAAATAAAATTCAACTTTACAAATGTAAGATTCAAAAGAAAGTGCAAATCATGTGAGGACATGTCTCTTTCAGAAACAGTGTGTTGTGCTACGTGACCCAGGCGTTGATTGGCTGTCAGCTCTGTCAGCTCTGTTTTCCTGGCTGCTGATTGGCTGTTACAGTACAAGACGTATTGCTCTTTTTCAACTGGACTTTAATCATGTTTTTTTTCTTCCTTCGTTCGGCTTCTCCCTTTTTCAGAGATCACAGCGAACTGTCGCACGAAGACTTGGCAATAGTTTATTTTACGTTGGATGCCCTTCCTGATGCAACCACAGACCACCGAGCTACCACATCCCTCTGTGTGGAGCAGAGAGCTGCCATCTAAAGTGCCTGGGGGAGCAGATGGTGGGGGTTAAGGGCCTTGCTCAAGGGCCCAGAGTGGGGCAAATGAGGGTGGAGGCAGGTTTGTGTGCTTCACCAATCCCACCCACATTTTTAGATTTTGTCGGTACCGGGAGTTGAACCAGCGATCTTCCGATCACAGGCCCACATTCTCTAACCTCTGTGCCACCACTCCCCCAACTGAACATTAATCATCTTATGGTTTCTAAAAGTTCTTTGCATTTAAAGTTTATGGTGGTGAACTTCTTCTTCTTCTTTTGGCTTTTCCCTCTTCAGGGGTTGCCACAGCGAGTCATCCTCCTCCACCTCACTCTGTCCTCTGCATCCTCTGTCCTCACTCCAACTACCTTCATGTCCTCTCTAACTGCATCCATATATCTCCTCTTTGTCTTTTTCCTGGCAGCTGCATTTCTAACATCCTTCTACCAATATACCCACTGTCCCTCCTCTGGACATGTCCAAACCATCTCAGTCTGGCCTCCCTAACTTTATCTCCCAGTTGTTCAACATGTGCTGTACCTCTGATGATCTCATTCCTAATCTTATCCATCCTTGTCACTCCTAAGGAGAACCTCAGCATCTTCATTTCTGAAACTTCCAGTTCTTTCTCTTGTCTTTTTGTCAATGCCACTCTCTCCAGACCATACAACATAGTTTGTCTCACCACCTTCTTGTAAACTTTTCCTTTGCTGGCACCTTTTTGTCACAAATCACTCCTGATACTTTTCTCCATCCACTCCACCCTGCCTGGACTCTCGTTTTCACTTCTTTCCTACATTCCCCATTTTCCTAGATAGTGGAACCCAAGTACTTGAAGTTCTGCACCTTTGTGACCACTGATCCTTGTAGCCTCACTGTTCCACCAGCCTCCCTCTCATTCACACACATGGACTCTGTCTTACTACGGCTGACTTTCATTCCTCTTCTTTCAAGTGCATACCTCCACCTCTCCAAGTTCTCTTCCACATGTTCCCTGTTCTCACCACAGATCACAATGTCATCTGCAAACATCATAGTCCATGGGGATTCCTGCCTGACCTCATCTGTTAGTCGGTCCATCACCAGAGCAAACAAGAAGGGGCTCAGAGCCGATCCTTGATGCAATCCCACCTCCACCTTGAAGCTATCTGTCACTCCTACAGCACATCTCACCACTGTCCTGCTGTCATACATGTCCTGTACCAGTCTAACATACTTTTCTGCCACTCCAGATTTCCTCATGCAATACCAAACCTCCACCCTCGGCACTCTGTCATATACTTTATCTAAATCCACAAAGACACAATGAAGTTCTTTCTGACCCTCTCTTTACTTCTCCATCAGCATTCTCAAAGCAAATATGGCATCTGTGGTGTTCTTTCTTGGCATGAAATCATACTGTTGCTCACAGATAGTCACCTCTATCTAGTCTTCCTTCCACAACTCTCTCCCAGATCTTCATTGTGTGGCTCATCAACTTAATTCCTCTGTAGTTACTATAACGCTGTAATAATAATAATAATAATAATAATAATCATTTGATTTAAAAGCACCTTTCAGGACACCCAAGGACACTTAACAAACCAATACAGTGCAAACATTATCAGTGACAAATTGAAATATAAAAATACATGAAGATTATAAAATGCAAAATAATAAAAACACATTTAGTAAAGTTAATGATAAGCTAGTCTAAAGAGATGTGTTTTCAGGGCTGTCTTGAACAGAGAAAGGGAGGTGGTGTTGCGAAGGTCTGGCGGTAGAGCGTTCCAGAGGTGAGGGGCAGAGCAGGTGAAGGCCCTGCTCCCCATGGTGGAGAGGCGGGCAGAGGGTACATGGAGATGTAGTGAAGAGGAGGATCTGAGAGAGCGTGATGGGATGGAGATTTGCAGGAGGTCAGATAGATAAGGAGGGGCAAGATTGTGGATAGCTTTGAACGTGAGAAGTAGAATTTTGAAGATGATGCGTGATTTAACCGGGAGCCAGTGGAGCTGCTGCAGGACAGGAGTGATGTGATCATAGTAGGAGGTTTGAGTGATGACACGGGCAGCTGAGTTCTGGACCATCTGTAACTTGTGGAGAGATTTGTTGGGGAGGCCGTAGAGAAGGGAGTTGCAGTAGTCAATACGGGAAGTCACAAGACTGTGCACCAGGATGGCTGTGGAGCGGGGTGTGAGAGAAGGACGGAGACGGTTAATATTACGGAGGTGGAAATAGGCAGACCGAGTAATATTGTTGATGTGTGAAGTGAAGGAGAGAGTGGTGTCGAGGATGACACCGAGGCTCTTGACCTGAGGGGAGGGATAGAAGAGAGTTGTTAAGGGGGACGAGAAGATGTTCTGATTTTGAAATAGAGTTTTTTTCTTCTCTCTTTTGTTTTCTATTGTTTATTGTTTGTTTGTTTATTGTTTATTTTTTAAGGAAATTCTACCATTGCTGTTCATTGTTCTTTAGTTTTAGCAGGTCGCTTTCGTAAATGAGCCCATGAGGTTCAAAAGATTTACCTGACTAAATAAAGGTTGAATGAATGGTACCAACAAGAATTATTTCTGTTTTGTTACTGTTTAGTTGAAGGAAATTGTTAGAAAACCAGTGATTTAGCTCAATGAGACAGTCGGTGAGGATGGAGGGTGGGTGGGTGGAGTTAGGTTTTGATGACAGGTAGAGCTGTGTGTCATCAGCATAACAGTGGAAATGGACGCCGTATTTGCGGAAGATGTGACCTAGAGGAAGGAGGTAAATGATGAAGAGGAGGGGTCCGAGGACAGAGCCTTGGGGGACACCCGTGGAGACAGGGGAAGACTGAGAGCGGAAGGATTTAAGCTGAATGAATTGAGTACGGTCAGAGAGATAGGAGGTGAACCAGTCTAACGGGGTACCTGAGATGCCAATGGAGGTTAGTCTGTTGAGGAGGATAGAATGACAGATGGTGTCGAAGGCAGAGCTTAGATCCAGAAGAATGAGAGATGGACAGAAGACCAGAGTCAGCAGCAAGAAGGAGGTCGTTAGTAATTTTTACTAGAGCTGTTTCGGTGCTATGGTGGGGGCGAAATCCAGATTGAAACTCTTCATAAATGTTGTTGTTGGACAGGTGTACATCACCCTTGTTCTTAAAAATGGGCACCAGCACACTTCTTCTCCATTCCTCTGGCATTTTCTCACCATCAAATATGCCATTGAATATTTGAGTAAAAAACCTCATTGCCATCTCTCCAAGACATTTCCAAACCTCCACTGGAATGTCATCAGGTCCTACTACCTTTATCTTCTTCATTCTTTTCAAAGCTTTCCGGACTTCACCCTCACTAATCTTTCCCAGTTCCTGGTCCACAGATTCTATGACTAACATGATGTTTACTAAATGTGACCCCAAATGGCAGACCACAGAACACAAGGACAAGCGAGTACAAATGATCTTTTATTTACAGTGCAGGAACTGGAATGGGCTGTGGGGAGAGAAGAGGAGAGGCGGTGAATATCCTGAGGTCCAGATGATTCTTTTATAACAATTGTGCTGATAGTAGTATTTGTCCTTACTGTAGAATATGTTTGCAGGTGGCGTCGGAGTAATGGGTTCACAGAGGGCGAGGTCCAGAGACGACTGCGGGTCCAGTGGGTGAGTACAGATGAAGTTGAAGAGCGGTGAAGATGTCCAGAATGAAGTCCTTAGTTATGGATTCGTTGTGCAGGGTTGGCAACCAGACGCAGCCTTATGAGACGAGCAAGCAGGACTGGACAGGAGCTGAACAAATGGGCAAAGGCAAACAGGTTAGTGCAGACGAGTCAAAACTAAGAATCAGAGGCTGTGACAATATTACCCAAGGTAATCAATGTTCGAGCGTCGGCTGAACATCTGGTTGTGGTTTAAGTAGAGCAGGAGGTGAAGGTCTAGGAAGCAGGTGCAGGTGTAGCTAATCAGCTGATTAACTGCTGAGTGAGGTTGCTGGAGAGGAAGGCAAAACAGGCAGAACTCCTACAGTACCACCTCCTCTAACATCGCCTCCAAGTGATTTCTTGTCTGGGTGGTCCCTGTAAAAGGAAGAAATAAGGGAGGGGTCCAGAATGAAGGAGCGGGGAACCCACGATCGCTCCTCGGGTCCATAGCCCTCCCAATCCACCAGGTACTGGAGCTGCCGACCCCTACGACAAACATCCAGCAGGCGCCGGACGGAGTAGACAGGGTCTTCGTTGATGAACCGGGGCAGAGGAGGGGGCTTGGCAGGAGGGTTGAGAGGACTGACGGAGACCGGTTTAAGCTGGGAGACGTGAAAAATTGGGTGTATCCACAGTGCGGGGGGTAGATGGAGATGAACTGCAGAAGGATTAATGATCTTGATGACGGGGAAGGGACCAATGAACCTGGGGGCCAATTTCCTGGGGTTGTCCTTCAGTTTAATGTCCCTGGTGGACAACCAAACCTTCTGCCCAACCTGGTACACGGAGGCAGAGGAACGTCGGCGGTCGGCAAACCACTTGTTCTGATCAGCCGTCCTGAGGAGAGTTGCTTTAGTCTGGCGCCAAACCTTGCGACACAGATGGAGATGTTGCTGGAGAGAGGGAACAGAAATATCAGTCTCTTGGGAAGGAAACAAGGGTGGGGAGTATCCCAGGGAGGCTTCAAAAGGGGACAGACCTGTGGCAGATGAAACCTGAGAATTGTGTGCATACTCAACCCAAGGTAGGTGTTGGCTCCAGGAGATTGGGTTATGTTCAATAACGCACCTCAAAGCAGCTTCAAGCTCTTGGTTGCATCTCTCAGTCTGTCCATTCGACTGAGGATGATAACCAAATGTCAGGCTGGAGGTGGCTCCCAGGGCTTGACAGAAGGCTTTCCAGACTTGGGAGATGAATTGGGGGCCTCTGTCAGAAACATTATCAAGGGGTATACCATGCAAACGAAAAACATGTTTAACTATGACCTAGGCTGTCTCGAATGCTGAAGGTAGCTTCACTAGGGGAATGAAATGTGCTGCCTTGGAAAAACGGTTGATGATGGTACACACCACAGAATTACCTTCAGTGACTGGTAACCCGGTGACAAAGTCCAGGGCTATGTGGGACCATGGATGGCCAGGCGTCGGAAGTGGAAGGAGAAGACCTGCAGAGGTCTGTTAGAGGTCTTATTACCAGCACAGGAGGTGCAGGCAGAAACATACTCTCTGATGTCCCTCTCCATATTAGGCCACCAAAAATGTTTTTTAGTCAAGGAGAGAGTACGAGTCATACCTAGATGGCAGGAGAATTTGGCTGAATGGATCCAATGAAGGACCTTGCTGATGGCGGCAGTGGGAACATACTTCCTTCCCGGGGGAGCCAGAGCCGAGGTCTGGTTCCATCTTCTGGACCTCCAGGATTTCCTTCTCAATGTCCCAGGTCATGATCGCTACAGTACAGGAGCTTGGCAGAACATTGTCGGGCGACTCAGTCTCAGATGAAGAAAACAGGCGGGAGAGAGCATCAGGTTTAACGTTGCGAGAACCGGGTATGTAAGTGATAGAAAAATTAAAGCGTACAAAAAACAATGACCAACGGGCTTGACGGGCATTGAGTCTCTTTGCCCCCTGGATATAGGCAAGGTTTTTATGGTCAGTACGAATCACAAACGGCAATTCATCCCCCTCCAACCAGTGTCTCCACTCTTCAAGGGCCATTTTGATGGCCTGCAATTCTCTGTTCCCAACGTCGTAGTTTCTCTCTGCAGGGGACAGACGCCAAGAAAAGAAAGCACAGGGGTGGATCTTACCATCGGTAAGAGACCTCTGTGAGAGCACTGCACCCACACCTGTAGCGGACGCGTCCACCTCCACAATGAACTGCAGATGGGGGTCCGGGTGGGAAAGGATGGGGGCGGACGAAAATAGTCTCTTTAATTTCTGGAAGGCGGCCTCCGCCTCTGGGGACCAGACAAATTTACGGATGGAAGAGGTGAGTTGTGTTAAAGGTGATGCTACCTGACTGTAGTTTTTGATGAAGCGTCTGTAGAAGTTAGAAAAGCCCAGGAAACATTGAAGTTGTTTTCTGTCCTGGGGTGTGGGCCACTCTGCCACTGCTTTTGTCTTCTCTGGGTCGGATCAAACCTGCCCCTCTTCAAAAATGAAACCCAGGAACATCACAGAAGGCATAGTGAATGTACACTTTTCAGCTTTCACGTACAGTTTGTTCTCCAGAAGCCTCTGTAGAACTGCTCTGACATGTCTAGTGTGCTGAGTAGGGTCCTTAGAGAAAATCAAAATGTCATCAAGGTATACGAACACAAAATCATCCCAAAAAATCTCTCAAGACATCATTAATCAGGTTTTGAAATACTGCAGGGGCATTAGTGAGACCAAAGGGCATGACCAAATATTCAAAGTGTCCAAGTGGGGTCTTAAAAGCCGTCTTCTGTTTGTCCCCTTCTCAAATTCTCACCAAATGGTAGGCGTTGCGGAGATCAAGCTTTGTGAAAACCTTGGAGTCACGAAGTCGTTCAAACACAGAATCAATTAATGGAAGGGGATACTTATTTTTCACAGTGACGTCATTGAGTCCTCTGAAGTCGATGCAGGGTCTTAAGGTCTTATCTTTCTTGTAAACGAAGAAGAATCCTGCACCGAGGGGTGAAGTAGACAAGCGGATTATGCCTGATGCTAAAGATTCCTCTGTGTATTGCCTCATTGTCTCTCTCTCTCGGGGCCCGACAGGTTGTACAATCTACTAGATGGCAGAGGGACACCAGGAAGGAGATCTATGGGGCAATCATAGGGTCTGTGAGGTGGTAGTGAGATGGCTCTTTGCTTACTAAAAACTGGGGGCAAGGGTATGATAATCGGCGGGCACCTTGGAAAGGTTAATTTCTTCCTTACAGGGGGGTGAGAAGGACCCTGAAGAGATAGCAGAGCGTAAACAATCGACTGAACATGATTCACCCCATCGTTCAATCAAGATTATTTTTCCAATTTATGTGAGGGTTGTGCTTCAACAGCCAGACTGGAGTTGGTTCATGAAGACGGGGTGGTTCGGGGCCTCTGGCAGACATGGCGGCAAGTTGTTGTCCGAGAGCATGTATCATGCCACCAAGTTCACTCTGTTGGGTGAGGATTTCAGTTAGAGTCTGTTCATTACATTCACTTCGAGCTCTAAGAGCTGATATTGCTTGGTCCCTCTGGCTGTCTTTGGTCTGGCCTTGAGGGTCTGTTGGGCTTGAACATTCTAACATGATTTTTACTAAATATGACCCCAAATGGCAGACCAAAGAACACAAGGACAAGCGAGTACAAAAGTGATCTTTTATTTATAGTGCAGGAACTAGAATGGGCTGTGGGGAGAGAAGAGTAGAGGCGGTGAATATCCTGAGGTCCAGATGATTCTTTTATAACAATTGTGCTGATAGTAGTATTTGTCCTTACTGTAGAATATGTTTGCAGGTTGCGTCAGAGTAATGGGTTCACAGAGGGTAAGGGCAAGAGAAGACTGCGGGTCCAGTGGGTGAGTACAGATGAAGTTGAAGAGTGGTGAAGATGTCCAGAATGAAGTCCTTAGTTATGCATTCGGTGTGCAGGGTTGGCAACCAGACGCAGCCTTAGGAGACGAGTGAGCAAGCAGGACTGGACAGGAGCTGAAGCAAATGGGCAAAGGCAAACAGGTTTGTTTAGACAAGTCAAAACTAAGAATCAGAGGCTATGACAATATTACCCAAGGTAATCAATGTTCGAGCGTCGGCTGGACGTCTGGTTGTGGTTTAAATAGAGCAGGAGGTGAAGGTCTAGGAGGCAGGTGCAGGTGTAGCTTATCAGCTGATTAACTGCTGAGTGAGGTTGCTGGAGAGGAAGGCAGAACAGGCAGAATTCCTACAATGACCTCTAATCTGCTTTCTCTTTCATTCTCTTCTTTCATTAGCTCCTCAAAGTACTCCTTCCATCTTCTTGTCACACGCTCCTCACTTGTTAGAACATTACCTTTCCTATCTTTAATTAGTCTAAAGGCTCAGCTATAGTCGCGCTTTGGTCCGCAAGCTGGAGCGCGCGCGCTGTGCACGCACTGACCGTGCGGCTTCATGCGTTTACAGTGTCGCACGGCGGCACATGGCAAAGTGCTGTTCTTTTACGGACCAGCAGGTGGCAGTACCCTCTAAAACCTGTGCATATGTTGCAAGAAAGGGTGTAGAAGAAGAAATCTACCGTAGAAGAAGAACTGTTTGAAATCACATAACAACAAAAAATGGCTTTCCGCTCGCGTGCTGAACTGTTGTCTTTATTAATAGAACAACAGTTATTGTGTCTTGAGGTTTTAATGCATGGAGCAGAGGAGGAAGCGATCATGTGACTTTTGGCAAAAATAGTACAGATGAAGAAGGGGAATTTCATACATTTTTGTCACATACATAACATTCCTCCATGCGTCGCGACGCCATCTCCATGACCACAGCGGCGCAGACAGCTGCAGGCTCCGGCGTGAAGAGTGTGAAGGCTGTCGGTGAGGTCCCCACCTGACCTGTCAATCAAAGTAGCGCCCACGAGTCGTGCATTAGCCTTGCGGAGTTTTAAAAAATCAAAGGTGCACGACACGCGCCAAACCGACGCGCGGGGCCTACGCGCAGGGGCGGGGACAGAGATATTGCGTCACTTTTGGCGCACGCACCCTCGTGCCCTATGCGACGTGTCAACCATAAACCAGGCTTAACCTGCCGCACATCCTTTCCAGCCTGATCCCTCTGTCTTGCTAATCGGTAAAAGTCCTTCTCGCCCTCTTTACTGTTCAATCTCTGATACAACTCATTGTACGCCCTCTGCTTTGCCTTTCCCTCTTTGCTCTATGTCCCATCTCCCTATATTCCTGTCTCCTCTCTTCAGTCCTCTCACTGTCATATTTCTTCTTGGCTAACCCCTTTCTTTGAACGGCATCCTGCACTTCACTATTCCACCACCAGGTTTCCTTATCATCCATTAACTGTCCAGATGACACACCAAGTACCTTCCTATCTGTCTCTCTAATTGCTGTTGCTGTAGTAGTCCAGTCATTTGGAAACTCTTTCTTACCACCCAGAGCCTTTAACAGCTCATCTCTGAATTTCTCACAACATTCTTCCTTCTTCAGCTTTCCCCATTTGGTCTTCTTCTCTGGTTTTACTCCTTTTCTCTTCTTCACAACAACAGTCATTCTACACACAACTATCCGATTCTGTCTGACCACGCTCTCCACTGCCACAACCTTATGGTCTCCAATCTCCCTCAGGTTTCCTCTTCTACACAGAATGTAGTCAACCTGCGTTCTCCTTCCTCCACTCTAATGCTGCATTCCAGTTACCTCGTATTCTGGGAACTGGGAAGTGGTGGTGACGTCATTTCCCAAGCTACCACTTGAAAACACATTCCGGTTCTCCCAGTGGAAAATCAAGATGGACGCACGCTTTGTTTTTGTTGCTGTTTCCGAATATAATAAATTACTAACCAGATATGCACTCCTGACACAGAACATGTCAGAGGAGGATGATGACCACTGAAGGTAATTGATTTAATATATAATTTTCTCTAATTCTTTAATGTAAATCGTTGTGAAAAAAGAAAAAACTGGCTTTACAGCTAAGAAAACAAAAACAAACGTCTTCACTTCACTGTGTGATTAAATACACGCAACAACATTTTAGAACTGTTATTTTAGTAAAAGTTTAGGTGTTTACTTACTGAAGATGCGAGTATCCCCCATCTTGAAATCGAAACTGGGAGCCGAAAAAATTATCCCACTTTACGAGTGGGAGTTTACCACTAGAGCGGGCGTTCTGGTTTCAATTTACCACTGGGAACTGGGAAATTCCCACAATACGAGGTAACTGGAACGCAGCATTATAGGTTACTCTATGTTCCTCCCGCCTTTGGAAATAGGTATTGACTATAGCCATTTCCATTCTCTTGGCAAAATCCACCACCATCTGTCCTTCCTGGTTTCTTTCCTTGACACCAAACCTACACATCACTTCCTCGTCCCCTCAGTTTCCTTCACCAACATGTTCATTCGGGTCTGCTCCAATCACCACTCTTTCCTCCCTGGGAATACTCTCTATCACTTCATCCAGATCTTTCCAAAATGTATCTTTCTCCTCCCCATCACATCCAACCTGTGGAGCATAACCATTGACGATGTTTAGCATCAGACCTTCTACTTCTACCTGCAGGTACATCACTCTATCTGACACTCTCTTCACCTCTACTACATTCTTTGCCAACTCCTCCTTCAGGACCACTCCTACTCAATTTCTCTTTCTATCCACACCATGGTAAAACAGTTTGAACCCTGCTCCAATGCTGTGGGCCTTGCTGCCTTTCCACTTGGTCTCTTGCATGACACATAAAATATCTACCTTTCTTCTCTGCATCATGTCAGCCAGCTCTCTACCTTTGCCTGTCATTGTCCCCACATTTAGAGTTGCAACCCTCAGTCATAAATTCTTCACTTTCCTCTTCTCTCTCTGTCTCCTGACACATTTCCCTCCTACTACTTGGTCTTCTGGTGGTGAACTGAAACACCATAAATGCTTTTGAACCAAAATGCTTAGTCAACTGGGAGCTGATTGGTGCAGTAAGCATCAGCTATGTTTAACCCGGCCGCTGATTGGCTGTTACAGTAGCAGATGGTTGCTAGCACACTAGTAGCAGGGGGTTTGTTTACCTTTGCTCTTTTTCAATTGGTCGGATCCTAAACGTTCTGTGCATTCAAAAGTTTCTGGCAGCGAACTGAAACAACAGTGGAAGATGCTGACAATTAAAGAGAAGGTGGAAATTCTGGACAAACCTTAAGATGGCCGTACCTACACGGATGTTGCTGCACACCATCCGCCTACAGCACGGCACGGTTCTTAAAATGGAAGCTGCATTGGTCATGTAGATTAGGAATTGCAGAAAAACATCACTTTTGGTACATACAATTTGGATTAAAAAGTGTTTCTCTGCACAGAGAGGCTATGTCCACTGACAGCAGGAGTGGAGGAGTTTAACACAAGTTCAAAGATCTGATGGCCGAGAGGGGCTACTGGTGTGAACAAGTTTTTAATGTGGACGAAATGGGCCTGTTCTGGAAAAGGAATGCCATCTGACATTTTTATTATGAAGGACGAAGTCAAAGCGCCTGGTTTTCATCTCATCTTCATCCCTTTCATCATCATTGCTGGACAGCTAATTCTTCATCTCTATATGTTCTAGTTCATCTTTAACTTCTCTGGTGAGTACCCATTTAAAATTAATATTTTTTTAAAGGTTTAAGAGTTTAGAAAATTGTTAGGAACATTGCAAGAGTGTAGGAAGGGTTTAAAATGCCAATATACCTGTACACCTATATAAATATGAAAATAACTACTTACCACTACTATACTACTTGTGTATATAATTTTGTTCCATCTCATGTACCACATGAGATGATAATGACAATAAAGTTTACTTGAACTTGAACTTGGACTACTGTATCCCTACTTTGCGATTTTTCACTTATTGCGGTGGACATGGTCCCTAACATCCACGATAAACGAGGGACTACTGTATTCATAATTAATCTAAGTTATATTTTAAAAGTCAGAAATCACATAAAGGTTTATGATAAATGTTTTTATGCATGCTATGTGTTCAGTAATTTTGAATTTATTAGATTATTGAAACCATTGTTACCTAAGCTGGCTTTCACTTCCATTATAGTAGTCGCTCGTTTACTCCTGCTGGTAGAAGGGCACGCTAAATCTGAAAATACAAAAACAACAGCAACAACAATCTATTAACCAAAATCCAGCAAATAATAACTATACCACATAGCATCAATAAATGTTACTGTTAAAAAAATTAAATACACAAGGAGTTCCAGATGGCGGCAATGCTTTAGGTTGCATTTTTGCTGGGCTCCCATCATTACCACAAAAAACCTGTCATTCAGAAGGAAATGCCGCCTCTGAGTTGGAAGCTCCAAGAGTCGACCTTGTCGTTTTGCTGACTTGGCAGAGCTGCAAAATTACATCAAACGTAAAGAATTTTAAAGCTGCAGTTCTACGACCATTGGGCTGGACACCTCCTTGACCCACAGTTCTTCTAGAATCTGGGAATTGGCTCTGCCCTCACCAGGACTGAGAGAGACCGACGGGGCGGCCCTGACATTGGACATTCTGGCTTCAATTAAAAACAGAAATTTTGGCAATAATTAGACTGGAGATGAACGCTGCCCTGACAGAGGACTTTGTCTTTTTTAAGGGTGAGCTTCAAGCAGTGAGGATGGAGGTCGCTAATAGCATTATGGCTTTCAGAGGGGAAATAGACCAAGTGAGACTGAGTGTCAGAGAAGTTGCAGATGGGCTCTCCAACTGGTCAGACACATGGCTGCATAGCACCATGACAGTGCTGAGTAATGATTTGGATCGGCTGAAAAAGAAATATGAGGCTGTGGAGGGTTACAGTATATGAGAAGGGGTAACGGGAGGATTATAGAAGTCCCTGAGATGCCGGAGTCAATTACTCCCACAACAGTAACTAAGATGCTAACAGAGGTGCTGAAGCTTAGCAAAACATCGCTGATCGACCGCTCGCACCGGATGCCAAGTGGAAGGAGGTCAGACGATACGCCGAGAGTTATTGTGGCTAATCTGCATTACTACCAAGACTGTGTGGAGGTATTACAACGTGCATGCAGCCTTGGCCCGCTCTGCTTCAGGGAGTCACTGATCATCAGAGCATTGGATTATACATTGAACATGGCAAGGGCTCAGACAGCATTCACAGAGGTGAGGAAAGTTCTTTGTGACCGGCAAGATGATTGCTATGGGCTATTTTTTTCTTGCATAGCTTCACATCACACATGGAAGGCAGACAGGGAGTTTGTAGATCCAGATAAAGCCATGGCCTATATCAAAAAGAATATCATCTCAGCAAAGGGCGGTGAGGACGGAAAAATGACGTAGGATCAACTTCCATCAATCAGCATTCTTTTCAAGTTCATGTTTGATTAATATTTGGTTGTTTGGACCTTTTATGGAGATATGCACAACAGTTCTTGTTTCTTTCATTTAAGAAACATTTCTAAAATACGACCTATGGTCTCCGGAGTTGACCTAGATAAAATTATTCACACTTTTGTGTCATTGCGTCTGGACTACTGTAATGCCCTTTTTACCTGCCTGGACAAGTCTTCTGTATCACGTCTACAAGTAATACAGAATGCAGCTGCCAGACTTCTCACCAAATCCAGTAAATACTGCCATATCACTCCAGTTATATATTCACTACACTGGCTCCCAGTCGAGTTTAGAATCCGTTTTAAAGTTCTTGTGCTCACGTACAGAGCTTTAAACGGCCAGGCTCCTGTATACCTTTGTCAGCTTTTAACTAAATACTCTGCTGCTAGTGGCCTTCGTTCCCAGACCCAGAACTTCTTGGATGTTCCACGTACGCGGTTGAAAACAAAAGGGGACAGGGCCTTTCAGTCAGTGGCCCCAAGGCTGTGGAACAGTTTGCCCCTGCAGCTTTGTTTTGCTGACTCTGTTGAGGTTTTTAAAAAGCAACTGAAAACACTTTTATTCTCTCAGGCTTTTATGTCATGATTTTATTGTGCTTTTTTGTAGTTCTTATGCTTGTTTTATTCTTTGTATATTTTTAGCGTTGATTTTTATTGTACAATGCTTTGTGATTTATGTCTGTGATAAGCGCTCTATAAATAAACTTTACTTACTTACTGGAGTAAGTACTTACTTACTTACTTATAGGGCTGGAGCTTCAACCCCCATCATGAGCACCTTCTACAGAGGTGCCATAGAAAGTGTCCTGACCAGCTGCATCACTGTGTGGTTTGGTGCATGTACTGCATCCTGCCGCAAGAGCCTCCAGCGCATTGTGAGAGCAGCTGAGAAGATCGTGGGCACCTCCTTGCCCTCACTGCAGGACTTACACAGCAAACGCCTCACTCGGAAAGCCCACTGCATGGCAGGTGATCCCACACACCCACTACACAGCTGCTTCAGACTGCTGCCATCAGGGAGGAGACTGAGGAGTCTCCAGGCTCGAACCAGCAGACTGAGAGACAGCTCTGTCCATCAGGCAGTCAGGATGCTAAACACTCTGCCTGCTCTGCCCCCCCTCCCATTTGAACTGCCTTAACTCTAAAACTTTCTCACACATTACCACACAACACAAAGATTTTAACACTGGACTCTGTGTCATCAAACGGGTTATTCACTAAACTCTCGGTCATGTGCTCATACAGTTTGCACTACTTCTCATACTTGCACTAATGTTTGTATTACATCACTGCCTATAATCATAATACTGTTTACATTCTCTGTTTACATTTATTAATACTGTTTACTTTTATTACTACTGCTTACATGTAATTACTACTGTTTACATTTACACTACTCTAATATCTACACCACTGCTGATACATATACAGTGTGCTCTGAACGGTCTTATTTAGGGATGCCCAATGTGCCTTACTGCATATGCCACTTTTTGCCTCTATAACAACATCAACTACTACCTCATACATATACTGTGTACATTAACTCATACGCTGCTTTGCCACTTTGCAAATGTCAATGCTAGAAACCTTTAGTTTATTTTAGTTATACTTTTTATACTCTTTTTTTATACTAGTATGCAAAAAACTCAGGACAGTATTATGTTCATTAAATGTTTAATGTTTTAGCTTTAGAGTTGGTGTAAATTTTATGTTCATTGAATGTTTAATGTTTTAGTTT
>JBBPBX010002667.1:54566-59108 GCA_038048925.1 Garcialebias charrua
ATTAGTGACTTGAACAACATGAAATATAATAATAAAAACAAATAAAACGTAAACACAGAGGAAGTACAGTATTTTCTGGTGTATAGGTCGCACCTGTGTATAGGTCGCATTGTCCAATTATCACCAATTGATTGGAAAAATCCCTAGATAGGTCGCACTGGTGTATAGGTCGCACCTACGTTTAGCTCTGCTGCAAATGTCTGCCACAGGAGTGCACAGCAAGGCTTTTAAGAAGATTAACACTTAAAAACAATTATTTGTTTGATAAAAATTATAGCAAATATATGTCTGAGCTGAACTTTTCCTTAATAAATGAACATAATTGTGAAATGAGCTGGATTTAAAAATTTGTTTAACCGAAAGTGATAACAAGCCATATATAGGTCGCACCTGAGAATAGGTCGCAGGCCTTGAAAAAACCATAAAAAGGTGCGACCTATACACCGGAAAATACATGTATACATAAAGCCCTCCATTGACAGCACTGCACGTTTTAGGTATCACTGAGTACCTACTTTGACCACTTTGAATAAATCAGAAAAATAACTAAGCATGGTCAGACAACCCTAAATGTTTGTAGTCCTGCACCTTTGTGACCTCTACTTTTTGTAGCATCATTGTTCTACCTGCCTCCCTCTCATTCACACAGGTAGTCTGTCTTTACATTGCTGACTTTCATTCCTCTTCGTTCAAGTACATACATGCACCTCCAAGCTGTTCCCAACACAAATCACAATGTCATGTACAAACATAGTCGATTGGATTCTATCTGACCTCATCTGTTGGTCTGCCCATCACCAGAGCAAGCGAGAAGGGGCTAAAGGCCCCAATATACCTGTTTCTTTTGCCTCGCGCCGCTCGGCGCCGTGGGAGCGCCGCGGGAGCGCCGCGGCAAAAGCCTTTGATCACTGGCGTGAACGCGCCAAGGTCAAATTTTACTACGCCTACGCTCGCGCGTTGATAAACTGCCTCGCGTGTCAGCAAATGACCAATCAGCGACCTCAATTTGTCCTGCTCCGCCCGGCTGCAGCTGTTGGAGCCTGCACTCAAAGAGCTGCGCTTGCACAGAACTATATATGAACTGCCTGCGCGCTGCACACGCCAGTCCAGCGGCGTGAGGCAAAAGAAACAGGTATACTGGGGCCTTAAGAGTCAATCTTTGAAACAGTCCCACCTCCACCTTGAAGCTACCTGTCATTCTTATAGCAAATTTCACGTCTGTCCTGCAGTCCTCATACATGTTATACCAGTCCAACATATTCCTCTGCCACTTCAGATTTCCACATACAACAGCAAAGCTCCTCCCTCAGTAACCTGTCATATGCTTTTCGTAAATCCACAAAGTTCTTTCTGATCGTTCTGTATTTTTCCATTAGCATCTTCAAAGCAAAGACAGCATCAGTTGTGCTCTTTCTCATCATAAAGCCAAACCGCTGCTCACAGATACCTCTTGTCCAAGTCTAGCTTGCACAACTCTTTCCCATGTCCTTACTGTGTGACTCATCAACCTGTAGATGCTACAAATCTGTACAACACTCTTGTTCATAAAAATGGGCACCAACACTTCTCCACCATTCCTGGCTTTTTCTCTTCTCAAAATGCCATTGAGTAAGTAAGTCAAGTATTTCATTGCCATTTCTCCTAGACATTTCTATACATCCACTGTATGACATCAGGTTCAACTGACTTCCCTTTCATTCTCTTTAAAGCATTCCCAACTTCATTCTCGCCAATCTTTCTCTTTTTGTGGCCCAAAGCTTCTTTGACCCCTACGCCTTTCCTTTTCATCCTCTTCATTCATTAACTTCTCAAAGTACTCCAGTCTTCTTCTCATCACACTCTTCTCGCGTGTTAGGACATTACAATTTCTAGCTTTAACAAGCCTAAACTACTTCACTTTTTTTTTAGCTTGCTCCCTCTATCTTAGTCAAAACTATTCCTCCTTAGTCTCCAGCCTCTTGTACAACTCATCATATGCCTTATGTTTAGCCTTTGCTACCACCCTCTCAGCATCTTAACTTTCTTTATAATCTTTTCCCTCTCCATATGACACACGAAGTACCTTCCTACCTGAGTCTCTAATCACTGCTGATGTGGTAGTCTCATCAAAAAAGCTCTTACTTACCACCCAGAACCTTTAACAACTCCTTTCTGAACTCATCACAACATTCTTTCTTCTTTAACTTCCACATATGGTCTTATTGAATGATTTTACTCTTTGTTCTCTTCTTCACAACAGTCAACCTACACTCCACCATCTGATGCTGTCTGGTCACTGTCCCCCCTGCCACAACTGCATATACAGTCCCCAATCTTCTTCAGATTACCTCTCCAACACAGAATGTAGTCTACAATCAAACTCTTGCATCCACTCCTATAGGTCACCCTATTGGGTCACCTTTTTTTGGAAACAGGTGCTGACAACAGTCATCCACATCCTTTTGGCAATATTCACCACCATCTGACATTCCTGGTTCCTTTCCTTGATACCAAACCTTCTCATCACTTCCTCAACTCTTCTGTTTGTTTGTTTTTACCAACATGTCCATTCAGGTCTACTCCAATCACCATTCTCTCCTTTCTGGGAACTCTCCTTTTATCTTGATTCTTCCAGAATTTCTCTTTCTCCTCTCCTTCATATCCAACCTGTGAAATGCAACTACTGACAACATTCAACATTAGTCCATCTCTTTCTACCTTTAGACACACTACCCAACCTGACAGCCTCCTTCAGGAACACTCTTTACTATATTTCCTTTCCTTTCCACACCATGGTAAACCAGCTTAAAGCCTGCCTGTATGCTGCAAGCCTTGCTGCCCTTCTACTTGGTCTCTTGCACACAGAATCCATCTGCATCATGTCAGTCAGCTCTCTACATTTGCTTGTCATGTTCCTAAGCTTATAGTTGCTAGCTTTAGTCCTACACTCAACTTTTCTTGTCTCCTTCTATCTCCTGGCACTAACAGTAGCACAATTTCTATGCACAATTTTTAGAGCCTGTTTGTCAAAAACACTGGTGGTTTTCATTGGCCATGATTGAAGTGGTATGGTGTTGTTTGGCCCAATTCACATTTGTTTAGGCAAAAGTGCTTTATGGCAGATGCTTTTCTTGATGCAACTTAAAGCTTCAGTATGTAGCTTTTTTTATAAACATATTTCTTCACTCTGTCACTACCTCCTGACAGACTGATGTTAGCCAGGTAATCTCTGAAAAAAAATAAAAAAAATATTGTCCCCTTGCTTCTCCAGGTGGTAAATAAGCATTTCTAAAAAGAAAAGGTGACACGCCATTTTCCAGCCAATAAAAACAGAGTTTGTAACCAGCCAATAAAAACAGAGCTTGAATTTGAATCAGCCAATAAAAACAGAGCTTGAATTTGAATTTCAGCAGGGCCAGGGGGAGCAGAGCCATATATGGCTCTGAGGGGGAGGGATCAGAATGCTTTGCCTGTTGAAATTTTTTCTAAGTGCTGCAGTTCTACAGAAACTGCAGACTGAACCTTTAAACTACATGTATTTACCTGGGTTTGAGACTTCACTAAAGATACAAAAAAGTAGTAAGTTATTTTTAATTATTTTATATACTGTTTAATTTTATTTAGTTTATCAATCAACACAATAAAAAATCTAAACTGAAACTCAAGGAGAGCTGTCAGAAATAAAGATAAAAAATGAGGTACGTGTCCAATTTTCCAATTTTGCTTGCAGAAGAAAGATAAAATGCAAAACTCAGAAGGAATCAAGAAATCACCTTTCAGATTACTATAGTTATATGAGTAGTATGTGCTCACCGGGACTCTCTGAAGAGAACTTGTAAAACTAGTTTTAGTATCCCCTTGCATAAGTCCAAACACGACGTAAGCTGTGCCATCCACCTCCTTACCAAACATATACCTGGAACCACATGAGAATGATACATTTTTCACAAATAAAAGCCAAGCAATTAATTTTCTGCATTCACATACGTTGCTTTGATGGTGAAGTTAAGGTCCTTTCCGTCTATGTAGAAGAAGGGGCTATGAGGTGGAGGTGCTATTTTTACTTCAAAACTGGGAAGAACTGTAAAACAAGGTACATTTTATGGCTGTCTTATTAAGTGAACTTTGTGTTTCTGTGGTTTTAAAAGATTCATGGAGCCTCACCATATTCTTTGACCTCAAACTCTGCAGTAAAGCTTTCCTGAAGGTTGCTGTGGAATTTTGCTACAATTTTCCATTGTCCAAAACTAAAATAAACAAATTTTATTTAAAGTTACAGGCTGAGATAAAAGTCACTATCATATAAACTTTACAGACATTTTATTATACTGGTTAAAACCTTACCTGACAATTTCTTTAAGTTGGTAATCATCTGAGTATATTCTCGATTCCAAGTCAGCTGAGACAGTTTTCGACTTTACTATGAAGCCACCAGGGTTCTATATATGAAAAATGTTTAAGAAAATGTGTTGTTTCAGAAAAGTTGAACAAGCATGTTTGTTCCTTGGAGTAAAACTTTCTTATTTCTGTCAAATGTTAATGTGATCAGTGTGATTTACATTT
>JBBPBX010002667.1:59212-88611 GCA_038048925.1 Garcialebias charrua
CCGGGCCCGGCACACACACACAACACACACACGGGTTTGTCAATGGTTTAGCGGTACGTAGTCTGTCCTGCTAATGACACATAAACCAACACACACACACAGCAACATGCTACATCGCTGTTCCCATCTGAAAACTATCAATTTTAAATCTGCTTAGTGCGCGCTCCATTATCTGGGCCAGGAGGGTCAGAGAGTTAGCTGGCTAGAATCTGTGACATTTTTAGCCATGAAATCAGGAAAAACAACCGTCACATCTTTTATACTGAAGTGGGTGGAGCGCACCAGGGGTTGCTGGTGAGGGGCTGGACTCAGGGTTGAGGTGGGTTGTGGCTGCGGTTTGTGACGTCACAAACCGCAGGAAGTGCAAACGGAGTGTTTCTATCAAAGATAAATAAATCTACTTAGAGTAAATAAACCACTGGGTGCATTTTTTTGGCCTTAGGACTGTTTTTTTATGAAGTAAATACCCAAAGTTGAGTAAAAAAAAACCATTAAAAGGTGAATTTTGAATATGTGGTCCCCTTTAAGTTTGGAGATGGAAGAGTCGTCCACTCCATCAAAAAGGTAAGGATACCTGCTCAGATTGGCAACAAAAGGTGTAATATAGAAACTGAAGTGGTACCTGCTGACATTCCACTACTTCTGAGTAAAACATCATTAAAAAGGGCTGGGACCGTTTTGGACATGGAAAGGGACAGTGCAATGATGTTCAACCAGCCTGTCAAACTGGACTTTACTAGCTCTGGTCATTACTGTGTGAACATTGTGGACAGTGAAAATAAAAATCCTACTCACTCTGATGAGCTATTGGCTGCTACTGAGGAAGAAATACTGACTACAACCGACAATATGAACACAAGTGAAAAGATGAAAGTTTTGGAGAAACTTCATAAACAGTTTGGGCACGCCTCTGCTGATAAAATACAAAGACTTCTGACTAGTTCTGGCAATAAGGACATAGAGTGCAACAGTCTGATGAAAAAGGTTGTGAACCAGTGTGAAGTGTGTCAGAAATATTGTAAGACCAAACCAAAACCTGCTGTTGGTTTACCGTTGGCGTCTACATATAATGAAACAGTTGCTGTAGACCTGCATGACCTTGAACATGGGGTGTGGTACCTACATATTATTGACCAGTTCACCCGCTTCAGTGCTGGTAGTGTCTTAACCACCAAGAGGTCTTCTGAAATAGTCAAACGTTTTATCCATGATTGGATCAGTGTGCATGGCCCACCACAAAAGTTATTCAGTGACAATGGTGGTGAGTTTAATAACGAGGAAGTGAGAGACATGGCTGAAAACTTTAATATTGAAGTCAAAACCACACCTGCTTACAGCCCATGGAATAATGGACTGCTAGAGCATCATAATCAAACTCTAACTGAGATCCTAATGAAGGTCAAAGCAAGTACTGGATGTGACTGGAGCACTGCCATGGACTGGGCTCTGATGGCAAAGAACTCTATGCAAAGTGTCCATGGATTTAGCCCATATCAGCTGGTGTTCGGGCAGAATCCCAACCTACCCTCTGTGTTAATAGACAAAGCCCCAGCTCTAGAGGGCACCACCAAGAGTGAATGGGTTGCCAAACACATTTCAGCCTTGCATGCTGCAAGAAAAGCTTTTACAGAAGCAGAATGTTCAGAAAGGATACGCAGAGCACTGAAGAAACAACTACGGCCTACAGATGAGCGATACGAAACTGGAGACAAAGTCTTTTACAAACAAATGAACTGTCCAGAATGGAAAGGACCAGGAGTGGTGATTGGTCAAGATGGTGCAGTCGTTTTTGTTAGACATGAAGGCACCTGTGTCAGAGTGCACCATCTCAGATTAAGGAAAGTTACTCAGGAGTAGTGCATTAACAGAATACCCGAGTTTTCGACAGATCGAGTGCTTTGACTTCTATCGAGGCTTTTTTGTCCACCTCGAGTACCCGTAGTGACGTCATCACGTCACATTTCACAGCGCGCGAGGTAGCTTTTAGCTTTTAGTAGACGCCACAAAATGGATTCCTTTGTGCGCACGGATGTAAATGGAGCAGGCAGTCTTGTCAAAAAGGTAAAACAGTTTTTAATTTATAAAATGCGCTATTTCCTGTTGATTTTCTGTTCTCTGACCACCGTAGATTGTGACTGGCAGCAGGTGGCGGTGTTGCATTGCAGGCCACATATATAACACGGCAGCTTCCTCTCTCGTTTCACAAACAAAAGCAACATATTAATCTCTCTAGACCTATTAAAAAAACCTATAAACACATTAATCTCTAAAAGTAAACCTAAATTGCACAGCACTTCAGGCTGTGGTGCGGTGTTGCCCCATTTGTTTTTCAGTTTCGGTTTCAGCGCCGCACGGTATACTTTCACTTTTAATATTAATAATAATAACTAATAGTTTTGTTTTTCCTGTGACTTATCTGCAGTATGATAAATGATAGGAGCATAATAAATGCTCCCAATGTTTTGTTGGTCTTTTTTTTCTTTTTGTAAAGACGGTTTTTATGCATTTATATTTATTTATTTATTTTGCATCATAAGACACTGTGACGTCATCGGCTACTCGAGCGTCGTTCGAGTTTTTTTATGTTAATGTCGAGGTTAAAAATTATGTACTCGTTCAACCCCTACTCAGGAGCATGAAGAACCTCAGCTTATCTGCACTGAAGATAACAATCAAGGACAACAATCACTTGTCCTTCGCACAATAAGAAAACGAATACAACCAAATAGTTTCGATGAGGTGAAAAGTATTCTTAAAATAAATAAGTTAAAATATACAAATAACTAGTGCCATTTCAAAAACTATAATGTGCTTTGTTGCAGTACTTTTCCGGAGTGCAATGTACCACTTCCATATAAGGTATGAACTGCTGCGAGGACCTTCTCATCTGTGCAGGGGATTGGCTCTGCTTGAACCACTTTCGTGACGACAGAGTGAGAAAACACGTCACAGTGAGAATCGTAGACCAATAAGAAAATTAGGCTGCAATACAACAGTTCAACCCATAGGGTTAGTGAAAACACGCTTTTAGACCAAATATTGCTGATTTAAACTAATACGCACAAATATATGAAAATTAACACAGACATAGTGCTATACAACATTTTAGACACGTTCTAGGGGGTTTATCAGCTAAAAAAGTTAATTTTGAGGTAAGTTGCACTTTAATATTTAGAGTAGTGGTGCAGAGGCTAGAGAAGTGAACCTGTGGTTGTACGGTTGCGGTTTCAAATTTCCCTACTGATTGTGACATCAAAATGTAGGTGTAGAAGGTGAAGCACCCACTTCTGCCTACACCCTCATTTGCCTTACCCTGAGCCCTTGAGCAAGGCCCTTTTACTCTGCATCATTATTAGACCATCACACACTAGTAACTGTCAAGAACAGAGGAATAAATGCCTTCTTCCTATTTTTTGTGTTGACACATCAACTTCTGAACTTTAAAAATCAACTATTAATACAATACAATAAAACTTTATTTATAAAGCACTTTAAAAACAACACTGTTGGCCAAAGGGCTGTACACTAACAAAAACAACTACCGGTAAAACTAAAATTCCTTCAACTTTTATTTATACAAGTTAATCCCATTGAGCCTCGGGGACTCATTTCCAAGAGAGACGTGATTTTAACCAAGATTTCAAAGATTTTGGGGCAGCACGGTGGCACAACTGGTAGAGCTGCTGCCTCTCAGCGAGCAGGTCCCCGGTTCAAATCCCGGTCCGGGGGCCTTTCTGGGTGGAGTTTGCATGTTCTCTCCGTGCATGCGTGGGTTTTCTCCGGGTGCTCCGGTTTCCTCCCACAGTCCAAAAACATGCATGTTAGGCTGATTGGTAACTCTAAATTGACCCTGGGTGTGAGTGAAACAGGTCCCTCTTGTAAATGAGTCCCCGTGGCTCAACGAGGCTAGCCTGTATAAATAAAGGTTGAATGAATGAATGAATGAAAAGATACCATAAAAGTGAACTACCAAATCATGAAACGGCAAACAATAAAAACAGTAAAACATTTAACTTCATAACAGTAAAACCAACATTTCAAGCTGAGTTAAAAGCCAAAGAGAAAAAAATGTGTTCAGAGAAGATTTAAAAACAGGAAGATGGCTGCCGTAGATGTCTGCCAGATCTACGTAATATAAAACATTTAAAAAGGTGGCATTGTTCTTCTTTTTTGCTGTTGTTTTTCAAGTGGAAATTTAATGTATTATTTCTGTTTGTGCATAGAATTAAAATAAATGTACAGACCATATCATGCAGATCACTTTTTGCATCTAAAAGAAATTTAGCATATTTTTACTAAAACTGACATTTAATCAGTTTCTGCCTGTCACAAACGTCTCGATTATAAATTAGATTAGCTAAAAACTCAGTATAAACGAGTGTCTGCCAGATCATAATATACAAAATGTACACACAATATAGGATGTGGTGTGTCTTGTGTCAGTGCACCTTAACACCAGTGGTGGAGAAAGTACTCAAACACTCTAAAAAAGCTAAGTGGTCCTCAGGACATTCAAAAAACAAAACAAAACAAAGCAATAAAAATAAATAAAAAACTGTAGAAACGTTTCGTCTTTCGTCCGAAAGACTTCCTCAGTCTGAGATGCTGTATTCAGCTCAGTCTTATAAATAGCATCTTCTCTCTAGCCGTTTTCGCATTGCACGGCCCTCCCCAGTCCGGCTCGTCCCTGGTTAGCCCAGAGCCAGCTCTGGGCCATCCCCGTTCCTTACGCATTGGCTGCAGAGCCGCCTTGAAGTGGGTGGGAAGTTCTCTGGAAGTGGGTGCAGTGTTCTCTTCACGTGGGTGGAGTGTTCGTGTTTTAAGAGAGGAGACGCCGCTAAAAAATATTTGTTAGCTGAATATATATTAGTGTTTCTGAGTTTAATTTTTGTTAATAACTGATCACAAATCAGCTTATGTTAGAACGTAAATAACACGAAGCGCGCACCCATTTCCGCCTTTCAGCGCCACCTGAATGTCATTAAAATATAACTAATATTGTCTAACCCTTGCGCGCAGCCAGGGTTTTAAAATATAACTAATAATCTTTAACTCCTTTGCGTAGCTAGAATGTTAAGAGCGGTGATTCCTTTATAAGCAACGTGGACTCCTGAAAAAACAATCCGCCGCCGTGGCTTAGAGCAATCGCGCTCGGCTATTACACTCTTTTATCTTGACCAGAGGAAGCGGGTTTGTGTCCCAACTGGGAAAAGTTTTTTTTTTACATTTGTCTTTTATTGGAGTAAATAAAAAGGAGTTTTGTTAAGCATTTTACTAAACAAACTCCTTTTTATATACCTTGATACAGATCAGACTGGATTTATCAAAAATAGACGCACACAAGATAGCGTGAGGAGAACATTACAGTTGTTTGACATTATGAACAGAAGTCATTTGAAATATTTAGCAATTAGTTTCGATGCGGAAAAAGCCTTTGATTTCGTACGATGGGAATACTTGTATTTAGTTCTACAAAGGTTTGGCTTTAATAAAGTAATCATAAATTGTTTAAAATCGTTATATACTTCTCCAGTAGCCAGGATCAAAATAAATGGCAGTCTTTCAGACACATTCCCCTTGGAACGAGGATGTCGGCAAGGATGCCCTCTGAGTCCAATTCTCTTTGCTCTTTTTATAGAGCCACTTGCTCAACAAATTAGGGAAGACCCGGAAATTAAAGGAATCTTGATGATATTTTGGTGACATTGTCTGACCCAGACACCAGTATACCTAAACTCATGTCCTGTTTACAACAGTTTGGACTTTACTCAGGTTATAAATTAAACATTGAAAAAACTCAGACCATGAGCTTTAATTACTCACCCCATGAGGATATAAGTAATCTGTTCAAATTTAACTGGAAAGCAAAATCTATTAAATATTTAGGAGTTACTATCACTAAAAACTTAAATAAAATATATAAAGCAAATTATGGTACTATAACCAATAAAATAAAAAATAATTTGGATAGATGGGCCCCTTTGACGTTTGATTTATATAATCGAATAGAAATCATAAAAATGATTATTTTGTAGGGGTGTAACGATACACAAAACTCTCGAAACGAGACGAGACAAATTACAGAGTTCGCGAGAACGAGACGAGATTTTAATATTAGTTCAAGAAAACTTCAAAGATCGGTTTTATGCCGCAAAAAGGCTTTTATTCTGTTTTAACATGTATTACAAACTCAACTGATGTCTTCATTTTACTGATTGAATCTCCTTAGACCTTAGAACGTTCAACTTTGTTTAAAAAAATAGATATTCACGCAGGACTTTCCAAAAATTGAACATAAATATCCGCATCAGCACTGAATCTGCAGCCGTCACTCACCAGTGTTGCCAGATTGGGCGGTTCACCGCGATTTTCCTTCTGACTTTTGCGGGTAAAGAGTGCTTTGGGTGGGTGGGACTCTATCTGGCAACA
The DNA here is from genome assembly GCA_038048925.1 of Garcialebias charrua. NCBI lineage: Eukaryota > Metazoa > Chordata > Actinopteri > Cyprinodontiformes > Rivulidae > Garcialebias > Garcialebias charrua. The sequence continues at coordinate 65,642 of JBBPBX010002667.1, forward strand.
CCGGTCACACCGGTGTTTACACAAGTGTGTCTTTACATCCGGGGCAGCGTCGGCAGCGCCGGGACCCTCCATCAATGTAGAGGCGTCTGCGGCACCGGGACCCTCCATCAGTAGTTGGGGCGTCTTCTATAGCAACTTCATCCGGCGAAGCCATGCTGTCCGTGACGCTGACTTGCTAGGGGCTGCTAGCATTAGCGACTCGCGAGACAACGTTACCTCTCAACGAGAGATATCGCGGGAGTTTAATATCGCGAGATCTCGTACAACGAGATCTCGTTACACCCCTATTATTTTACCACAACTATTATTCCTTTTTCAATCCTTATCAATAGAAATACATAACAAACAATTTAATGAATGGAATCGGATGATTTCCAGATTTATATGGCAGAATAAAAAACCAAGGGTACGTTATAAAACCTTACAATTACCAATAAATAAAGGAGGAAGGTCACTCCCTTGTTTGGAAAATTATTATAGAGCAGCTCAACTACAGTTCATGGTCTACTGGTGTGAAGAACACTATGAAGCAAAATGGAAAGATCTGGAATTAAGTCAAATTGATGTCCCCTTGCAAGCTCTGTTGGGGGATAAGCAACTCAAGACCACATATGGCCACAAATGTTTTGAGAAACTGGTCATGTCCCACATCAAGGCAACCGTCAACATCAACGAGGACCCTCATCAATATGCATACCGCGAGAACCGATCAACAGAGGACGCCATCTCTTCCGTGGTCCACACTGCTCTCACCCACCTGGATCAGAAGGACTCATACGTGCGTCTGCTCTTTGTGGACTTCACATCTGCCTTCAACACCATGATCCCCCAAACTCTGATAGACAAACTATCTACACTTGGACTAAGCCCCTCCATTTGTAACTGGGTACTAGACTTCTTAACAGACAGACCACAGTCCGTGAAGATCCACAACTTCTCCTCCTCCACCATAACCCTCAGCACTGGCTCTCCTCAAGGATGTGTGCTGAGCCCCCTTCTGTTCACTCTGCTCACATATGATTGTACAGCCACACTTCCAGGCTGTCATATTGTTAAGTTTGCAGATGATACAGCGGTGGTGGGATGCATCACAAACAATGATGAGTCCAGCTACAGACAGGAGGTGGAACACCTGGAGAGCTGGTGCAAAGAGAATAATCTTCACATGAATGTGAAGAAGACAAAGGAGATGATTGTGGACTTCAGAAGGAACAAACACACCCATGCCCCACTGAAAATAGGTGGGTCTGCAGTGGAAGTGGTCTCCAGCTACAAATACTTGGGTGTACACATGAATGATAACCTCAGCTGGAGCAACAACACCACCAGCCTGATCAAGAAAGGTCATCAGAGACTCTACTTCCTCAGACGACTGAGACGTGCTGGTCTGAGCAGCCCAGTTCTCACCTCGTTCTACAGGTGTGCAGTGGAAAGCGTCCTGTGCTCCAGCATCAACGTGTGGCATGGAGGCTGCACAGTTGCAGAGAGGAAAGCTCTACAGAGAGTGGTGAAGGCTGCACAGAAGTCTGTTGGAGTCAGTCTCCCCACCATCACAGACATTTACACCTCCAGATGCAGAAAAAGAGCCACCTGCATCATGAAAGACCTCACTCACCCAGCACACTCACTCTTTGCCCCACTCCCCTCAGGACGGAGGTTGAGGAGCATCAAATGTAGAACCACTAGACTGAGGAACAGCTTCTACCCTGAGGCTGTCAGACTCATGAATAAATAAATAATAAAAATAAACACTGCAAAATATCACATCATGCTGATGCTGATCTGTTTTCTTGTTGCTGTGTTCATCTGTGACCATCTGCTCATACAGACTCATGTTCGTGCTGCTGTTTATAATGATGTTTTTTCCACTACATTAGGGCTTAGTGTATTACTAGTTGATGTTTTTCTTAGTTAATTCTAGATGTTATTACTGTTTTTCTCTTGCATTTGTTGTTGGATGTAACTGGGACCCCGTGTACATAATCTCGTTTTCATCACATGTATCACATGCGATGCAAATGACAATAAATACTCTCTGACTCTGATATTCAGACGAGTTGTGTGTTTCCACAAAGGTCTCTCTGGATATCTGGTTTAAAGAAATCCGCAACCCTCTCTTGGAGTCGAAAACTCAGTTACTAAGATGGATAGAACATGATAAGGATTTTATACCAGCACATCTAGACTCTAGATTCAAACAACTAACTAGAAAAGGCCTAACATCTTACTGCGTGATTTCTTCTGGATTTGAACTGGAAAGCTTCCAACAATTGCAGGAAAAATTTAACCTTGACAAACAAGACTTTTTCAGATGCTTACAGCTCAGGAATCACTTTAATAAGAATATTAGATCATTGGGAAAACATGAGCAAGATTTTGTTAATATTTTTATGGATGCTTATAAAGGTAAATGTTATACATTCCCCAGTATTTATGCATTGTTTTTGTTCAGGCATATTGTTAGACAGCTAATTCGTATTTTTTACGTTAGACAGCTAATTCGTATTTTTTACATCAGGCATCTTGTTAGACAGCTAAGGGGTCCTTGGGGATATAACAGAGCTGAGCAAAAGCCGTTGGTTTTCATAGCCGTTGGTGTAATCGTTGATGCCTGTCTGCGTTTGTGACAAGGGTGAGTTTATACAACATTAATGAGCGCTAATTTCTTCTTTCATATATAAATGGGGTGGCGATTTTTGGCGCAAATATGAGACAGTCCAAGAAATGTTTATTTCATGTTGAAAGTTCTGTCTTATTGTAATATTAAGGGTAAGCTAAGCTACATATTAGCTTGTTCTTATTTAGCCGTTTTCTTTTATTTCAGATACCAGACAGACAGAAAAGGGACAGTTAATACCAGTTACTATCAGTTGTGAAGAATAGACAGCTCACAAAGGGAAACTTCATGCTGTAAACGAACTGGAAAGTTAATTAAACTCCAAGAAAACACCATCTTGCTGTGTCTGGACTCGCTCTCTGACCGGAGTGTCTGTGTGGGTGAAGTGCTCCAGCTAATCTCCTAAAAATCAACATACAGTCCTAACTCTCCTCAACATATGGTCCTTCGAGCCAGATTACTTCACTCATATCAGCAAAATGGACACATCAAGATTAACAGAACGGCCACGACAGCTACCAGCTCACCTCCAGGACTACCAAGTTAGCCTTCCTCAGTCGCTAATGTCTTATGCTGCCCCTCATCAGGATGACAATCTAAGTGCCAGTGCACAGCAGCTGCAGTCACTCAGCCTGCAGACCAAGTCTGCTATTCAAGATGGCCAGCTGTTTTCAGCACTCGGGTTCTCACAGTGTCATTTCCCAGCGGCGGCAGTCGATAAGACAAGCCAGTATAACACAATATCTACGTTATACCAACCAGCCTATCAAATAATTAATCCCGTGACTACAGAGGAGCCAAGATGGTGTAGTGGCAGGACTTGGGACCCGAAGGACGCGGGTTCGCGCCCCGGCCACTACACACCTTGGGGTGTCTATGAGTGCACACCTAATTCTCCAGCTCCTCGGGCGCTGACTACGGCTGCTCACTGCACCACCTGGTGGTGGTTGGGTTAAATGCAGAGGCCAATTTCGTCTGTCAAGTATGGGAAACATACACAGATGACAAAAATGTGACATTTAATTTAATTTAATTTAATTTACAGCTGTAAATGCTCAACAATACCAGCCCAATTATACAGGTCCAGCCCATACAGAATACCAGCCACATCCAGCTGTGTCAACACCAGCACGTCAACCCCTGGCTCCAGCAACACCACGTCATGTGCTGCAACCCACATCACTATCAAACAATATTATGCTTCAGTGCCAGAACCTCTACACCCCTATGGCAGTGCCACCGCCTGTGTATCAACCCACACAAGGTAACACCACACAGCCTGTGTATCAGCTCATGCAAGTTAACGCGGCACAGCCTGTGTATCAAACCGCACAGCCTGTGTATCAGCCCATGCAAGTTAACACCACAAAGCTTGTGTATCAGCTCACGCAAGTTAACGCAGCACAGCCTGTGTATCAAACCGCACAGCCTTTGTATCAGCCCTTGCAGGTTAATGTTGCACAGCCTGTGTATCAGCATACACCAGTTATCACTGCACCTCCTGTGCACCAGCCCCCACCGATTATTACTACACAGCCCATCTTGCAGCCGTCAGGTTATCAGCCAGGTCCATCTCCACAACCTGTTCTCCAGCTTCAGCATCCTACAGTACAGACAGTCTACCAGCCAGTGCCTGTCATGGTAGGGCCAGCTCCTCATGGATACAGTTCTTCCCTGCCACAGTACACCATGCCACAGTCCACATACAGTTTCCAGCCGCCAAAGCAGCCTGTTCCTGTACCTGAACTGCCCAAGCTGGTTTGTGATAGTGAGAGAGAATTTACTGACCATAGCAACAATCCTGTGGAAAACCCCGACAGACCAGAAGAAGAGGACATGGAGACTGGTTCAGAGAACCTAAGAACAGAATGGGCGGGGAGTCCAGTACTGTCCACCAGTTTGCACATTCCCGTCTCTGCTGAAGGGGAGACATCACCCAGTTTAAATAAAACTGAGTCCAAGGGCTCAGAAGACAACAGGATCATAAGCTATCCAGACTGCAAGAAGTCCTGGCCCCCTAGTGACGATGCAGCCTTTTGTCCTGGGTCTCATATGGAGGACAACGTGTCCTGTGTCAGTCCTGAACACAAGGCTGAGGAGAGGACCGACGTCCCACAGAGCTCAGAGACCAACAGAACTGAACCACTCGAAGGCAGCCTGAGTTCAGAAGGTGTCTCTGAATCCAAAGCTGAGCTCCACCCTGATCCGATGGAGGCCATGCCAGCTGACGAGAAACCCGAATCCTCGTCCGCAGCCGAAGAGCAGAGTCAAACCAGCATCCAGCCGGCAGCTCAGACGGACAGCAGCAACACCTCGGAGTGTTCCTCCCCTCAGTGTGGAGACCAAGAGTCTGACTCCTCGGGAGCCAAGCTCAAGCTCCGCCCCTCAGACGAGGAAGTGGACGTCCACGTTCCTCATCCGTGCAAGAGGAAGATGCCCAAGCTGCTGAGCTCCCAGCTGAGCTGTGCGGCTCAGCAGGAGAAGGAGCGGTGCCAGCAGTCTCTGGCAGCCATCGTGGACACCGTGAAGCTGGAGGAGATCGAGTCCTACCAGACGGAGCGAGCCAACCCGTACTACGAGTTCCTGCACATACGTAAGAAGATCGAGGTCGAGACCAGATCCAACGCCAAGCCCTTAGGCTATGTTTCATCAGACATAGCTGATCCTGATCCAGTGATGCCAAATATGTTGTTGATGGGGCGGCGGGACGCCTCCTTACCCCAAGCGTCTTACGCTCCTGACACCGTCACAAGAAGACGTTGGCGCCACTGTCAGATGATGGTGGACCACTTCTGTGTGCAGTTCCTGCGGCATCACCTTCCGTTCTTGGAAGTTCGGCAGAAGTGGAGGCGGCCTACTGATGACCTCACGCAGAGCACCATCGACATGATCGTTGATCCCCAGCTTCAGAGAGCACGGTGGCCCATCGGGGAGGTTGTCAAGGTGATCGAGAGTGCAGACGGTCGGATCCGGTCAGCTGAGGTTCAGATTGGAGAGAAGACCTACCTGCGGCCGGTATCATGTATGGTCCAGCTGCCGGCCATTCCACTTGATGATGGACCAAATTCAGGGACTCCACCTTTATCCTAGGGAATTTAATAATAATAATAATAATAATAATAATAATAAATTCAATTTATACCGCACTTTTCATTAATAAAAATCTCAAAGTGCTACAACAATAAAAACAAGTGATAAAATCAAATAAAATCAATAATGGTATTAACTAAGATTAAAAACAGAATCATGTGGAGGCAGAATAGGCCTGCTTAAAAAATAAATAAATAAATAAAATAAAACAAGTGATAAAATCAAGTAAAATCTATAATACTATCAACCAAGATCAAAGATAAAATCATGCGGGGGCAGAATAGGCTTGCTTAAAAAGAAAAGTCTTTAAACCGCTTTTAAAGTCAACCAGTGACTGTGGAGCTCTCAGGTAGTCAGGAAGGGAGTTCCATAGGCGGGGGGCAGCCACACAGAATGCCCTGTCTCCCATGGTCCTTAATTTGGTTCGTGGAATGTGAAGTAGATTACTGTTCTGTGATCGTAGAGACCGGGTGGATGAATATGGTGCAAGAATGTCCTTTAGATAGTCAGGTGAAGTTCCATGTAAGCATTGGTGTGTAATGAGAGCAGTTTTGTATTGAATTCTGTAGGTGACAGGAAGCCAATGGAGGTTATGGAGAATGGGTGTAATATGTTCAAATTTACGAGCTCTCAATAAAATCCTTGCTGCACTGTTTTGAATATATTGAAGTTTCTGAAGGTTTTTGCCAGGGATTCCAATAAACAGGGAGTTGCAGTAGTCGAGCCTGGAGGAGACAAAGGCATGGACGAGTTTCTCAGCATCGGAAAAAGTCAGAGATGGGCGAAGTCTGGAGATGTTTCGAAGATGGAAGAAGCAAGTTTTAAACAGATGCTTAATGTGAGTTTCAAATGTAAGATGAGAGTCCATTTTTATTCCAAGATTTGTAACAGAGGTGGAGAGGGGGATGTCTTGACCAGAGAAGGAGATTGTTGTTAAAGTTGATGTTTGTATCTGGTGAGGGGTGCCAATCATTATGGCCTCAGTCTTGGAGCAGTTTAATTGAAGAAAGTTCTGATTCATCCATGCCCTTATTTCCTCCAGGCAGGCAGAGAGGGCAGTGAGTGAAGATGGAGATGGGGATGATGAGGATGATCCAGTCCTGATGTAAAGCTGTGTGTCGTCGGCATAGCAGTGAAAAGAAATGTTGAACTGATTAATAATTTGACCTAAAGGCAGCATGTAAAGGGAAAACAGCAGGGGCCCCAGAACTGACCCTTGAGGGACACCACAGGAGACACCGACTGTCTGGGAAGTGGCATTGCCAAGACTAACGCATTCCAGCCTATCGGAGAGGAAAGATTTGAACCAGTCCAGGACAGTGTCACAGAGACCGACCTCCACATGAAGACGGTGGAGGAGAATATTATGGTCCACAGTGTCGAAGGCTGCAGTGAGGTCAAGGAGGACAAGGACGGAGGGAGAGCCAGTGTCAGCAGCCATGAGGATATCATTTGTAACTCTCAGTAATGCAGTCTCAGTACTGTGAGCTGCTCTGAATCCAGACTGAAACTTCTCGTACAGAGAGTGTTGCTGTAGGTGGTCCTGCAGCTGAGCAGCAACTGCTTTTTCCAGCACTTTGGACAGAAACGGGAGGTGGGAAATTGGGCGGTAATTAGAAAAAATGTCGGGATCCAAATTAGATTTTTTCAGAAGAGGCCTAATGATGGCAGTTTTTAGAGGCAGTGGAACATGACCAGATTGTAGAGACTGATTTATTATTTGAGTGATTAATGGGCTTATTGCAGAGTGATTGGATTTTATGAGAGATGAGGGGAAGGGATCCAGGGCGCAGGATGAAGGCTTCATTTTCTTTATGATGGACTCCACCTCACTCTGAACAACCTCATCAAAGCTGCTCAGGGACCCAGGATGCAGACGGGTAGATGGTAAACGAAGATCAGGGAGGTTGTGAAGCTGAGATCTGATGGTGTCAATTTTGTTTTTAAATGATGAAAGGAACAGGTCGCATTTTTGAACACATTCCTCAGAAGTTTGTTTAATGGGATTAAGTAGATGAGTTACTGTGGAGAAGAGCTGTTTAGAGTTACCAGGGCAGGTGTTGATGATGTTGGAGTAATACTTGGAGCGTGCTTCTTTAAGAGAATAGGCGTATGCTTTCTGATGTTCTTTGTATGCCTGCTTATGTACCGAGAGACCAGATGATTTTAGACGTCTCTCGATAGCACGGCCAGTTGCCTTCATCCTGCGGAGCTCACCAGTGTACCAGGGGGCTGAACGGGAGAAAGACACCAGTCTTGTCTTCAAGGGAGCATGTAGGTCCAGAAGCTCTTGGAGAGATCGGTTGTAGTAATCAACGGAGTCATTGGCAGATGAATGATTGACAACGGTCAGGGCGTGAAGATCAGCGGACAGAACATCAGGGGAAATGTTTTTAAAGTCCCGGAACTGGATGGGTCGCTTTGGGTTTGAAGCAGGTGAAGTTGAAGGCACTTCCAGAGAGATGACACTGTGGTCCGAGACACCCAGGTCATATACAGATAAGTTATTGATGAGTACAGTGTCTGTAATCACCAAATCCAGAGTATGCCCCCTGCTGTGCGTAGGGACGTCCACATGTTGGGTGAGATTAAGAGAGTCCAGAAGAGACTTAAAATCTGTTGCCAACGGGGAAGAGGAATTGTCCATGTGGATATTTAGATCGCCAAGAAAAATAGTTTTCACAGGGGAGGTGCAGAAAAAGGTGAGGAGGTCATGCATCTCTGAGTTAAATGAAACATGCGGTTTGGGAGGTCTATAAATCAATATAACGTTCATCAGGAGTGGGGCTTTGAAGTTGAAGGCCAAACTTTCAAAAGAGGAAAAGTCCTGAGAAGCTAGATGTGTCAATTTTAAATTATTGCGGTAGATTACAGCCAGACCACCACCGCGGCCAGTGCTGCGGGCTCTCTGCAGATAACTGTAACCAGACGGACAGGCCTCATTTAGAGAACTGTACACATCTGGCTGATGCCAAGTCTCTGTAAGACACATGAGGTCCAAGTCCTTCTCCAGAATGTGATCGTGAATTAGGCATGATTTGTTTGATAGTGACTGCACATTGAAAAGTTCTAATTTAATACCAGTTGGTGTAGAAGCCTTTTGAACCGGTTTCAGCAGACTGAAGTCCACTCCACGTTTTCCTTGCCACTTCGTGCGCTGTGGACTACAAGGGACTACAGACGCAGCGTTCTGATGACGTCGTCGAGGTGCGACACGTCTCTTGGACGAGACACACGCGATAGACCCAACCTGCGGCTGTCCAGAGTAGATGGATATCTTTCGAGAGCTTCTGTGGATATAACGAGGTCTACGCAGAAGTCCCAGTTGTTTGATGGTGGAAACAGAGGGAGGAATGGAGCAGTTGTTAAGTCCAAGCAGCTGCGAAGCAGAATACGTCAACATCGTGCCAGCCAAGCCGGGGGAAGCTAGCACAGAGCTAGCTGCTAACAGCAGACCCACGGCTCCGAAAGAAACAACCAAGAAGCAGAGGGATGTAACTTGGTTGAGCATATCGTGAAGAGGAGCACAGGAGAAAATCCAGGACAGTCCAGATGACACAGGAGGTTGACAGGCAGTAGGTGAGTGGAACAATAATTGCAGCTACGTAGTTCTTGAAGTAAGTTCGTGCTGGAGTTTGACAGGAGGTAGACAGCCCAAATTCCGGTTAGGAAGAGCTAGCCAAGCTGTCCGTAAAATCCTTATTAAAAAACCACTGAACAAAACGAGTCCAGATAAATATCCATAAAATGTCCAAAAAAAAAATATAGCAACAGTAAAATAACTATTTAGCGTGCTTTAGACTTTACATAATAGCTAGGCTATTCTGGGGGCGGCTGTTATAAATTCCCCAGTTTTTATGCATTGTTTTTGTTCAGGCATATTGTTAGACGGCTAATTCGTATTTTTTACGTTAGACAGCTAATTCGTATTTTTTACATCAGGCATCTTGTTAGACAGCTAAGGGGTCCTTGGGGATATAACAGAGCTGAGCAAAAGCCGTTGGTTTTCATAGCCGTTGGTGTAATCGTTGATGCCTGTCTGCGTTTGTGACAAGGGTGAGTTTATACAACATTAATGAGCGCTAATTTCTTCTTTCATATATAAATGGGGTGGCGATTTTTGGCGCAAATATGAGACAGTCCAAGAAATGTTTATTTCATGTTGAAAGTTCTGTCTTATTGTAATATTAAGGGTAAGCTAAGCTACATATTAGCTTGTTCTTATTTAGCCGTTTTCTTTTATTTCAGATACCAGACAGACAGAAAAGGGACAGTTAATACCAGTTACTATCAGTTGTGAAGAATAGACAGCTCACAAAGGGAAACTTCATGCTGTGTAAACGAACTGGAAAGTTAATTAAACTCCAAGAAAACACCATCTTGCTGTGTCTGGACTCGCTCTCTGACCGGAGTGTCTGTGTGGGTGAAGTGCTCCAGCTAATCTCCTAAAAATCAACATACAGTCCTAACTCTCCTCAACAGTAAATCTTATAAAAAGAAACTTTCCAGATTATATGCTTGCTTAGAATCTAATAAAAAAACATCAACCCTATATCTTAAAAATACTTGGGAAAGGGAGGCAAACATAACATTGACAGAGGATGAGTGGTCAAACTGTCGTGGTGAAGAGAGAGCTGAGTCAAAAGGCAAAGCTCTCAATTTACCGATCGATCTACGTTCCCACCCTCATCTATGGTCATGAGCTCTGGGTTATGACCGAAAGAACGAGATCTCGGATACAAGCGGCTGAAATGAGTTTTCTCCGCAGGGTGTCTGGACTCTCCCTTAGAGATAGGGTGAGAAGCTCAGTCATCCGGGAGGGACTCGGAGTAGAGCCGCTGCTTCTCCACATCGAGAGGAGCCAGTTGAGGTGGCTCGGGCATCTGGTTAGGATGCCTCCTGGACGCCTCCCTGGTGAGGTGTTCCGGGCATGTCCCACCGGGAGGAGACCCAGAGGAAGACCCAGGACACGCTGGAGGGACTATGTTTCTCGGCTGGCCTGGGAACGCCTTGGGATTCCCCCAGAGGAGCTGCTCCAAGTGGCTGGGGAGAGGGAAGTCTGGGCCTCCCTACTTAGGCTGCTACCCCCGCGGCCCGACCCCGGATAAGCGGAAGAAAATGGATGGATGGATGGAGTGGTCAAACATGCCAAATTAACAACTCCACCACCAGCTCGAGTCATTGGAGGGAATTTTCATGGAAGAACATGGTTAGGTTTTTTATAACGCCTAAAAGAATATTCTCTCAGACTGGAAGAACTGATTCGGGGAATTGTTGGAGACAATGTAACAATGTAATGGCTGACCACTTTCATATCTTCTGGGACTGCCCTTTGATTTATACCTTTTGGTTCGAAGTAACCAAAGAAATAAGAGTAATCATTGATTTTGAAATTGAACTCAACGTTCAAACGATATATCTAAGTAATTTACCGACTGATCTTAACACACAGGATAAATACCTTTTGAAAATACTACTGTTAGCAGGAAAGAAAGCCATAACAAGAAAATGGCGCAATGGGAGCTCACCAATATTGAAAGATTGGTCAGCTATTGTAGAAGAAATATATCAAATGAAAATGCTTACCTTTTCCCTAAGACGCCAGGAAAAGAAATTTAAAGAATATTGGTTGAAATGGGTAATATATAGGGAATCGAAAATAAGCTGAATGTCTTTAATTCACTAACGAGAATGGTACTGAATATATGCTGTGTATTATGAGAGATTTGGTAACTCTTCATGTAACTTGTCTGTTTTATTTGTTATAAGACAATGATGTCCCTCGTCCCCGATGACCTCTTTATTTTTTTTCTCTATTTTTATATTTTTTTACTCTATTTTTTTCTTTTTCTCGCTGTTAGTCTCAGTCTGTTATGTTTGTTTGTTTATCATCCTTGTTTGTGTGTAATAAAAAATTAATAAAAAAAGACACAAATGGAAACATAACTTGTGATGAGGGAAAAGTAAATAGTGTTTTTAGAGATTTTTATAAAACTCTATACACTTTACAAATAAATCCAACAGATAAGGATATCAATCAATTCTTGGATAGAGTAACACTTCCAAAATTAGACAGTAGTCAATCATCAGAACTAGACTCACTATCAGATGAACTCCGTGAAGCCATTAAAAAAAAGCCTAATAAAAAATCTCCTGGCCCAGATGGCTATCCAGCAGAATTTTATAAAGAAATTTGGAATATATTGGAACCAATCTTTCACAGAATGTTACTTGAGTCAGAAGAAAATGGCAGGCTTCCAACACATGAATTCAGCCAACATTAGTCTCCTTTTCAAACCAGGCAAAGACCCAGTATTGCCTACCAGTTATCGTCCCATCTTTCTTATTAATGTTGATGTTGGGGTTCTGGGGGCGTGTCATCCCCGGGCTTGGCCTGGTGGGGGTCGGGGATCTTTGGCTCTGGCGGGCGGGTTGCCGGGCTTTGGGATGGCTTGCGCTCTGGTGCCCGACTCTGGGCAAGGGGCCCTTGGCACGCTGGTGGGTTGCAGGTTTGTGGGCTGGGGGTTGGGTGTCTGGGGGGCGTGACCGGTGGCCTGTGGGATGGGGCAGGTTGACCCAGCCTAGGTGTCTAGTGTGATATGTGTTCTGAGAGTTGTTAGTATGACGGGTGGGTGTAGTATTTCTTCTGGGGTGGAGACTGGGTGGATGTTGGTTAAGGCCTGGGACTATGCATGGCCAGCCGGCTGGTCCCTTTCTATGGTGGGGACCCGCTCCCGGTACTTCCTGGCTCTGTCGGTGGTTGGACGGGCGCTCTTGGCCGGGTCATCCTTGTGAGATTTGGCGTCCACTTGGGAGGCGGGTTTACTATGGTTCGTGGGGGTCTTGGCGGCCCTAGGGTGTGTGGGGTGTTGGTCCTGCTGATGGCGGCCCTCATGGCCCTGTCCATCTCTGGTCTGCAGCTTAATGCTGTGTGAGCAGCACCTGTGTGGCAAGATGGCGCCTCTGTGTGGCTTCGCCAGTGCTACCCGATTTATCCGTTTTAGCCATCTGTTGCTTTTATTTTTAGTCTATTTAGTTTTTATTAGTAACTGTGTCACGTTTGCTGTTCGTGTTTACGACCGAGATGCGCTGCTGGCGATCAAGGAGTCGCTGCGCTGTTGTAACAGCTGGAGCAGTTCTAGAGGGAGTGGTCCACCTCCGTTTGTTTGCTGCTCACCTGAGTGCTTGCTGCAATACGCCAGAAGCAAGAAACGAAAGAGGGGATCTAGAGCCGGAGTCAAGGCTCGTTTAAGAAGATCACACAGATCTGTGGCTGGTGAATGGGTTTCATCACGATGCCTGCGGATTATGCAATCCAGCTGGGCGTCGGACACGTCGCGGGGAGCTGAATTTGTCGGGTCCTGCAATGACCAATCATCGATATTTGACCCACCTTGCATGAATGGAGTTCTACCTGTTCACCAGAGGAGGTTTTTTCGCCATAATCGCTTTGCTGACAAGAGCAACTTAATCTGTGTGCTGCTGGATTTGGATGCGAGAGTGGATAATCCCTCATGTTTGCGCATGGCCCTCCTCAACGTTCGCTCCATCAGTAAGTCATAGCACCCTCATGTCCGTATGGGATGTGGGCCTCTCCACATCTCTCTGAAACTCTCAGTGTTACACCTTCTTGAAGCTCTCAAGGAGACAAGTGGACACCATTTTTGTTACAATTATTTTGAATGAATGGACACCAATTAATCAGATTGAACTTTCTTTTTAATGTGTGTTAATTCAGAATTGATCTACAGTATATTTTTCTCATGTAATGATGATTTACTGAGCTGGTATATTTTAAATATGCCAAAGTTAAGAGAACACCTCAGAATGATCTTGCTCTAAACTGTCTGACACAATTGACACAATTAAGAACATTGTTTCTCCACTGTGCTCATTTCAAAGTGCTTTTACACATGCTGATTGTAATCAGTTTAAAAAAAAAATTACAGACAAAATTGCAAATATTAGAGCTAGTATCTCTCCGTCACTTGCTAACTACCTGGACCCTCAACCTTTGACTTCAAATACATGGTCCTCTTTTAGTACAGTAACCATTAATGATATCAATGATCTTTTGAAACAAATGAAATTGTCTTCGAGTCCACTGGATATAGTACCAACATCTCTTTTTAAAGATATTTTTAATTGTATTGGTCCAAGTGTAGTCAGCTTGATAAATTTATCCCTATGTTCTGGATCTGTACCTAAATGCTTTAAGACTGCTGCAGTTTGTCCTCTGCTAAAAAAGCCTAACCTGGATTCCTCTCTGCCTGAAAACTACAGACCTATCTCTAAACTTCCATTCATGTCAAAGATCCTTGAGAAGGTTGTAGCACAACAATTGAACTTTTTTATGGAGGAAAATGAACTTATGGACAATTTCCAATCAGGCTTTCGTAGACTGCATTCCACAGAAACAGCATTATTAAAAGTGTCCAGTGATGTGTTGATGGCAGCTGATTCTGGACATTACACTGTGTTTGTTGCTCTGGATCTGTCTTCAGCTTTTGATACTGTGGATCACACTGTTCTTATCAACAGATTGAGAGCTCTGTTTGGTATTTCTGGCACTGTTTTAAACTGGTTTAAATCTTATTTATCTGATAGGTCTTTTACTGTTTTTATGAACAATGTTCACTCTAATGTTTCTGAGCTGTCCTATGGGGTGCCCCAGGGTTCAGTTTTGGGCCCACTCTTATTTTTACTGTACATTCGCCCATTGAGTTTTATTTTCGATCGCTACAGTAACGTCTCATACCATGTCTATGCAGACGATATTCAAATCTACTGTTCTTTTCGATTGTCTGAATTTTACAAATTGACCGAACTCAGTAACTGCCTATCTGACATTAAAATTTGGCTTAATGACAACCACTTGCAGTTAAATGCTGCTAAGACTGAAACACTTATCGTTGCTCCAGATGATAAAATCTTGGAAATAAGGAAGCATCTTGGGTTCTTAAATCCTTCGAACAAAAACAACCTTAGATATCTGGGTGTTCTCTTTGACAGCTCTCTGTCAATGGACAGTCATTGTAAACTGTTAGTTCGCAACTGTTTTTATCATTTAAGGAACATTTCAAAGTTGCGAGCTATTTTATCTAAGACAGAATTAGAAATGGTTGTCCATGCTTTTATTTCTTCTCGGTTGGATTATTGTAACGGCCTTTTAGTAGGGATAAGTAAATCCACCATGGCTTCTCTTCAGTCTGTTCAGAACGCTGCAGCCAGACTTTTGACTGGAACCCGCAGAACGGATCATATTACTCCTGTTCTGTACTCTCTCCACTGGCTTCCGATATATTTTAGGGTTCATTTTAAAATTTTGGTTTTAACTTTTAAAGCACTCCATGGTGAGACTCCCAAATATGTTTTCAATCTTTTGAAGCCACTCTGTCAGTCTAGAACTCTGAGGTCTTCTAATCAGCTACTGCTGTCGGTCCCTAGAACCCATTTTAAAACCCGTGGTGATAGAGCATTTCAGGTGGTGGCACCGAGGCTCTGGAACGCTCTCCCTCTAACAATGCGCGGCTCCGAGTCGACTGATGCATTTAAGAGAAGTCTTAAGACTTATCTTTTTAAACAGGCTTATGGTTAATTGTACTTATTGGTTTTAGAGTTTATCATGTGTAACCTTTTTGTATAGCATGTTTTAAGTATATAATTTTAGTATAATTTTAGTATGATTTTATTATGTGTATTTCTTTTGTAAAGCACTTTGTGATTTTATATCTGTGAAAGGTGATGATGATGATGATTTTGATGATGATTTATTTGTTTTCTCAGGGACAGTGCACAACAATACATTGACCTACAAAAACAGGAAAGATGCATTGTGCCAGGTTATAGTAATAATACTAATTTCCGCCTGTAGTCCCCGGACAGGTTGATGTTTAACAAGAGTAACGGATTTTTGTAAGTGGATGAGAAAACCATTAAACACAAATACAGACACAATATATACTACATACATATCATACCTCGCCCCTCAAATATACCATACATTAAAAACTTTCAAAATTTCACCAGTTCTCTCACACACACACACACGCACTACCAGTTTGTTCACATACACACACACACTCACACACACACACACACACACACACACACACATACATACACATACACATCATATATACATAATCACACTTCTTCAAACAAACCTACAAACTGTACTTTTACTCACACACTGTCATCACTGGTGGGTGCAAACCTGCTTTGATAAAAGCCATTTCCTTGTCAGATGTGCAAACGTTGGGAAACTTGTACATTTTAAAATCTCAGTAGGCAGAATATTCCACTGACTCATGGCAACAACAGAAAAGACGGATTTAGCAAAAGAGGTCCTACATTTAGGGATGCTGCACTCTCCTCTAGAGGTCGCCCTTGTGACTCGAGTTGTTTTTTCTGAGTTCAATATGACAAACCTTCTTAGAGGAGGAGCAGCCATACCATGGATGATTTTAAAAAGTAGACAAATATTTGCATGAAATATTAAATTGTCAAAGTTTAAAAGATCATATTTGAAAAGAATATGACAGTGGTGATATTGTCTGGATTTCCTATCATGAATTTTTATTGCACTTTTGAACATTGATTCAAGAGGCTTTAGAGCTGTTTTACTAGCCTGTGACCAGCTAGTCATGCAATACAGAAAACGCGAGAAAATCATAGAGTTTAAGTACATATATGATGCCTCAGTAGTAAGAGATCCTCGTATGTACCTGAAGTTCACCAGACTAAATTTTAAAGAGTTGCGCAGTTTCTTTACATGGTCTCTAAAATTCAAATTTGAGTCAAGGGTAACACCTAAATAGGTAAAGTTGTTTACATTTTTTATTTTTTCCCCATTTATATGGATATCAGGATAATCCAAACATTTATTTCTGTTTGTAAAGTACAAGCCCAAAACCAGAAAAGTTGGCACGTTGTGGAAATCGCAAATAAAAACAGAATACAATGACTTGCAAATCTTTTTCAACCTATATTCAATTGAACACACTGCAAAGACCACATACTTAACGTTCGAACTGGTAAACTTTGTTATTTTTTGCAATTATTAGCTCATTTGGAATTTGATGCCTGCAACATGTTTCAAAAAAGCTGGCACAAGTGACAAAGAAGACAGAGAAATTTGAGGAATGCTCATCAAACACTTATTTGGAATATCCCACAGGTGAACATGCAAATTGGGAACAGGTGGGTGCCATGATTGGGTATAAAAGCAGCTTCCTTGACATGCTCAGTCATCCACATAGAAGGATGGGGCGAGGGTCACCACTCTGTGAACAAATGCGTGGGCAAATTGTCGAACAGTTCAAGAACAACTTTTCTCAACGAGCTATTGCAAGGAATTTAGGAATTTCACCATCTACGGTCCGTAATATCATCAAAAGGTTCAGAGAATCTGGAGAAATCACTACACGTAAGGGGCAAGGCCGAAAACCAACATTGAATGCCCGTGACCTTCGATCCCTCAGGCGGTACTGCATCAAAAACCGACATCAGTGTGTAAAAGATATCACCACATGGGCTCAGGAATACTTCAGAAAACCACTGTCAGTAACTACAGTTCGTCGCTACATCTGTAAGTGCAAGTTAAAGCTCTACTATGCAAAGCAAAAGCCATTCATCAACAAGATCCAGAAACGCCGCCGGCTTTGCTGGGCCCGAGCTCATCTGAGATGGACTGATGCAAAGTGGAAAAGTGTTCTGTGGTCTGATGAGTCCACATTTCAAATTGTCTTTGGAAACTGTGGACGTCGTGTCTTACGGACCAAAGAGGAAAAGAACCATCAGGACTGTTATAGGCGCAAAGTTCAAAAGCCAGCATCTGTGATGGTATGGGGGTGCATTAGTGCCCAAGGCATGGGTAACTTACACATCTGTGAAGGCACCATTAATGCTGAAAGGTACATACAGGTTTTGGAGCAACATATGCTGCCATCCAAGCGACGTCTTTTTCATGGACGCCCCAGCTTATTTCAGCAAGACAATGCCAAGCCACATTCTGCACGTGTTACAACAGCGTGGCTTCGTAGCAAAAGAGTGCGGGTCCTCCCCTGGCCTGCCTGCAGTCCAGACCTGTCCCCCATTGAAAATGTGTGGCGCATTATGAAACGTAAAATACGACAACGGAGACCCCGGACTGTTGAACAACTTAAGCTGTACATCAAGCAAGAATGGGGAAGAATTCCACCTGAAAAGCTTCAAAAATTGGTCTCCTCAGTTCCCAAACGTTTACTGAGTGTTGTTAAAAGGAAAGGCGATGTAACACAGTGGTAAATATGTCCCTGTGCCAACTTTTTTGCAATGTGTTGCTGCCATTGAATTCTAAGTTAATGGTTATTTGCAAAACAAAATAAAGTTTCTCCGTTCGAACATTAAATATATTGTCTTTGCATTCTATTCAGTTGAATATGGGTTGAAAAAGATTTGCAAGTCATTGTATTCTGTTTTTATTTGCGATTTGCACAACGTGCCAACTTTTCTGGTTTTGGGCTTGTACATTGCAACTGTCTTTTCTACATTTAATGTGAGACAGCAGTTTTGTAGCCAGGCAGCAACCTTTTTCAATTCTCCTGTCAATTTTGTGGCCACTTCTGTTATATTTTTTCCATGAGTGAACAAAACAGTATCGTCCGCATACATGATGATATTAATATCACACATTGAGGGGAGATCATTGATGTATAGACTAAAAAGCAGCGGCCCTAAAATAGAGCCCTGCGGAACTCCCATGGTGCAGTCTTGAAAGGGGGACAGTGTGTGATTTACTCGAACACATTGTTTCCTGCCACTTAGGTATGATGTAATCCAGTTTATTGTCTGACGAGACAGTCCATAATTTGATAGTTTGCTTATTAAAATGCTGTGGGAAACAGTATCGAAAGCCTTTCGCAGGTCTAGGAACACGGCACCCACTACACCTCCTTGGTCTAGCTTTGATTTAATTTCTTCAAGGAAGTAGGAACAAGCCGTCTCTGTTGAGTATTTTTTTCTGAAACCAAATTGCAAAGGATTTAAAAAAGCTTTGGTTTCAAGGTGTTCAATTANGGGCCTGGTGGTCAGAGAGGTGTCTTGGCCTCGCTCCTTGGGTGGACCTTGGGGAACTGGGGGGGGGCTGTTGGGTCAGCGGGGGAGCTGACTCTCTGCGGGAGCATTTGATCCTGCAGTTATTTTTCTCCCCATCCCTCACCACGCACCTCCACCCTCTTCATTTTCAAATTTCATACATGTAGGGATTTTGGGACTCGGGTGTGCTACAACAATTTTACATCTCTGTGGTCCAGAGCCACGTGGGACTCAATTTTATTATACACCTTAGACATTCACTTATAACATCCTCATGACATTCACATATAGGAACTTGGGGTGGGCACTACGGCTATGGGCGGCGGGATAACACAACTCTCGCCCCCTGAGCCTGTGCTCACTTCTAATGATGCATTTAGACAGTAAAGGTTTGGATTAGAGTTGGGGTGGAGGGGAAACGGGTATCATGCCAGCCTCTGCTACTTCTTCTTTCCCTTTTTTTATTGCACTTTACAACAACACACATCAACAGCACATCTGGGGGTGTGTGTATCAGGGTCTTGTGGTTTTTTTCTCTCTTTCTACCCCCTGGTTCCTTGGCTGACATTCCGGGGGTGGGGTCCGGTAGAAGGGCAGGCCGTCGGGTGTTGCCCTCCCTAGGGTTGTTTGGACTCGGGTGTCCTGTCCTGCCGGCTGGGTGCGGGTTGGGCCGGATCTTGGATGTCGGCTCCTCTCCGCACTAGAATGAATGGGCCTACCTCCTGGGTTTGGGCGTGGGCTGCCCCATGTAGGGGGCAGGTACATGTTTTGGACCTGGGGGTATAGAGTACATATCGGGAGTATGAATGGAATATGTCGTTATTGTATGTCTTTGAGTGAGTGAAGGTGAGAATGAACGTGGGTCTGTGTGATTGTGTATGTGAATGAATGACTATTTGTCAGGCCGGGACTTATACTGCCCCCTCTTTGATACAGCTGAGGCTGCTTGGTGTTGCGCCCCTACCATGCGGCCCCCTAGTGGGGTGTGCCTTTGCCTACTGGCGCACTTGGGGACCTCGGTGTCGGGGCGGGCGCCGTGTGTTGGCTCGGCCTGGTAGCTGCCTGGAGGTGCTCGGTTCCTCTGGTCCTGTTGGACCTGGGCCTGAGGGGTGTGCGTCCTAGGTGCCCGGGCCTTGGTGCCTAGTCCTGGAGCTATATCGGTGCAGTGGGTTCCGGCGGGGGCCTGTGAGTTTGTCGCTGTTCGCCCCGGTGGGCCATTGTGTGTAGTTGCTGGTGGGGTTCTTCCGGTTCTCCCCTATGGTCGGATCTGGGGGGTGGGTGAGTGGTTCATCCTGTTTGAGTGGCCCTGGGGTCTCCGAGCTCGGGGCCCCTCTTGGGGTCTTGGGCTCACGTCCCATCTCTGTCTTGGGGGTTGGGTCTCTGATGCTTCGCGGTCACTATTTCAATTCATTTATTTATTTATTTAGGTTAGGACAATGCATATTAATCAACATAACAGCAGTTAGCATCAATGTAAATATGCCGGAGTTAGCACAATAGCTAATTTGCATCCGTTGTCCTAAGGCAGGTAAGAATAAGAAACGTCCCATAAAACAAAAGAGCGGAGAAAAATACAAACATCACCTATAGCACATAACACAACATAAAATTACAATAAAAATATGATGCCATAAGAATAGACAAAGTAATCTACACATGAGTGCACTTCTGATTAGTTTTCAGCCAAAGTTTCAGAGATTTTTTAAAGCTGGAGTAGGTGCCACAGTTCCTGATGGAAACTGGCAGTGTGTTCCATGACTGTGTGCCTCTGATGGACACCACCATTTGGCCAAATTTAGTCCTGCGCCGCTGCACATCACAATCTCCTCTGGTCAGTGCTCTTGTGTTTACTGTACTTGTTTTTTTACTTATAAAATATATTAAAGGAGGAGGAGCAAGTCCATTTAAAACTTTAAAAATCAGGCAAACGTCCATAAAAATCTGATAGCTATTAAAATCCAAAATTTTGTACTTATTTATGATGTTGCAGTAATGATACTGTATTGGCTTTTTGTCAAAAATTTTCAGTGTTTTCTTAAAAAGAGACTTTAGGGGCTTCATGACGATCTCTGAAGTGTGAGACCATGTAGTATAACAATAGGCTATATGGCTGAAGATCATGGCATGCATGTAAGCCTTTGCTGATTCTGTTGTCAGAGAAGGTCTTATATGTTTGAAGTTTGCCAGATTAAGTTTAATTATATGTGAAATTCTCTTTACATGTTGCTTGAAATTTAGATTAGAATCAAAAATGACTCCGAGGTATTTAAATTGTTCAACCACATCTAATGTCTCGCCATTGACCAACACAGATGGATGCCCATCATCTGGTGGCAGCCGAGAGAAAAACATACAGACTGTTTTTTTAGTGTTGAGATGTAAACAAGAGTCCTGGAGCCAGTGAGACACCGGCATCATGGCACTAGAAAGCACAGCAGCAGCTTCATTTTTTGTTTTTCCATGAACATACAATACAGTATCATCTGCATATAATTGCATTTTTACAGTTTTGCAAACATTTGGCAAATCATTAACATATAGGCTAAATAAGATTGGTCCCAGTATTGAGCCCTGTGGGACTCCAGCTGAGCAGGTAAGAAAGGTAGATTGTGAGTTTTCTATTTGTACTGCTTGTTTTCTATCAGACAGATATGATTTCATCCAGCAGAGGGCACTATTAGAGAAATTAAAATGAGTTAGTTTAGCAAGAAGAATGTTGTGGTTGATTGTGTCAAAAGCACGTTTCAGGTCAAGGAACACAGCACCCACAAAGCCGCCCTGATCTAGAAGCTGTTTTAGATTTTCCAGAAGGTAACAGGTGGCTGTCTCTGTAGAGTGATACTTCCTAAACCCGAATTGCATGGGATGGAGAGAAGTTGGGCTTTCATTTAAATGCTCTGTTAACTGCAGAGCAACCCATTTCTCTGCAATTTTCGAAATGATTGGCAAAATACTTATAGGACGATAATTCTCTGGTTTTGTTTTGTCTCCTGTCTTAAACACTGGGGTAACCCTGGCAATTTTCCATGTGGATGGCACTACTCCGTATTTAATCGATTGGTTAATTATATGTGCAATTGGACTTGCAAGTGCTTCTTTATGAAGCTTAAAAAAATGACTTGTCAGGCCAAATATGTCTCTAGCCTTTGAGCCTTTTAGAGATGATATAGTTTTTATAACTTCAGTGACAGAGATTTCTTGTATACTAAATACTGGTTTATTGACATCTAGAGATTTATGTGGGATGTCAGGGTGTTTGAGATGCATTGTTAATTCTTCAATTGAACTAATAAAAAATGAATTAAACATATTAACAATTTTGCTTAAGTCATCTGTCAGTGCACCATTTACCTGAAGCTGTACATTTTTGAAATTATCAGTATTGTTGCGTCCCAGTAGCTTATTCAAATTTTCCCATATCACTTTCCCATTTCCATTTGCTCCTTTTATAATGTCAATGTAGAAAATAGCTTTTGCTTTACGTATGTGTTTTATCACTTTATTCCTCAGTGATGTAAAAATCTGACGATCAGTTGTAATTCCTGTACTCAAGGATTTCTTAAAGGCTCTATCTCTTTCTTTTATCAATTTTAAAATGTCACTGTTAAGCCAAGGTAAATGATTGTTCTGTTTTCCAAACTTGCCTATTTTTGTAAACTGGTTTAAAATTTCATTGACACTCTTGATAAAGTTGTTAGTACAGATCTCAGTATCTTTATATTCCAATACATTCGACCAATTTATTTGTTCAAGTTCAGTCTTGAGATGCTCTTGCAAATGTTTAGGTATAAAAAGGTAGGATCTATTTTTAGCAGTTGTGGCTGGATGCTGCCTATTAATTTTTCTTGAGCAGAAAATAAAATTGTGGTCAGAGAGACCAGATAGGAGGTTAAAAGTCTTCAAAATTCTATCAGGTTTGTTAGTGAATATTAAATCAATAGTTGTTTTGGACGTATTTGTTATTCTTGTTGGCCCATTTATGACCTTTGTTAAATTATACTTGTCAGCAAGTTGTTTCAATTTTCTCCTATCCAATTTCTTGTCCCAGTTGATGTTAAAATCACCCATAAGGATAATCTCCCTTTGAGAGTTGCAGTGGTTTAAAATAGTTCCAAGTTGATCATAAAATATATCCTTGGTAGATGGAGATCGATAAATACAAATCAGAGTGAATGACATTGTGTGT
>JBBPBX010002668.1:7894-31896 GCA_038048925.1 Garcialebias charrua
GATGACATGAGACCCCTTCCGGCACCAGAGACGGATGAAGAAAAAGACAGAGTCCCAACACCTCCCTCTCCTCCCAAGAAGAAAAAGAGTGAAACAAAGAAACGTTTTGCCAACTCAGATGAAGACAACCCTGTTCATATGAAAAAACACAAAAAGGAGAAGGCAAAGGAGGCAGGAAAGCATAAAGACAAAAGAAAAAAGGAAAAGAAAAAGAAAGCAAAGAAGGATGCTAGTGGCTCAACCAATCTGTTTAAAAAGTTTTTGCTAAACTGTGAAACTAAAGATCGAGCTCCTCGCAGGCCACCAACTCATCCACCTGCTGTAGAGAAAAGCAGCAGCAAGCCCACAAAGTTAACAGGAAAGAGTGAAAAGTTTTCCAAGCCTGCTAAGAAGTCTGCTACACAGAAACCAGACTACAACAAGACAGAGAGGACCAAGCAACAAGAGGCTTCCAGACTGGACCATAGTTCTGGCTTTAGCCTGGACAGTGATGAGCGAGAAGAGGAATGCACGGGAAAAGCAAGACCTACAGATGACTTCAGAGAACGAAAGGAGAGGCCTGAGGACGTGCAGCATCCAAGCTGGGAGAAGAAAATATCAGCTGATGATAGGAGGAAGAGGAGAGAGGACAGTGAGCTTAGACTCTATGTGGTCTGTGATGAAGATCAGGAGCCACCATAGAGCTCTGATAAATCTGACAAGAGTCAAGCCACTTTGAGTCTTGGAATGGACCTCAACATGGACTGGATGACTCTGGACGACTTCCAGACGCATCTGAATGGAGAATAAAATTTTTCATTAAGAGACTGTTTTGTAACCAAATTAAGCAAGCTTTTGTTTGATAAGTTACTGAAATATGTATGGCTCCAATTTAAGTTGAGTTAATAATTGATATGTTAATACATAGTCAATTAGGGGCCGGAAAATGTAGGAGCCATATAAAGGATTTAAGTTTAAAAGAAATGTTTATTTTGTTGCCTGAATTGATTCTGTGAGTTACAGCCAGGTTCTATTGTTTGAAGAAAAATAAGCATTTGGAATTGTATGCTGTTGAAGCTTATGACGTGGTGCCTTCTGATTGGCTGTTGAAATGGGTATAAATAGGACGTAAGCATTCGTTTATTCAGTAGAAGTCTGGCACCCGAAGAGTAACACAGTCTTTTGACCGTCACTTTCTATTTGTTTTGAATCTGTATGCCTTTTTTTTGTGTATATTTTTATTAAGTTCAGTAAAGACACAAATATAATCGCTGGATTCAAGACCTCCTTTTTTGAAGAAATGTGTCGCGTAAAAAAGAGCTTGAAGGGGCTAGACTAGTGAGAGCTTCTGCACTTACACCTATCATAACACACATTCCCTTTCAAGCTCCAAGTTTGACCCAAGCCCACAATGCTACGAGCCTTAGATATTCACCACACATTCCTGTGATCGTAAACCAATCTCAACCAAATCCTAGAGACCAACCTAAGGTCACCACATGCCAAACATTCAAAGCATCAAGCCCACCATGCATCCCACAAGTCACACAAGCTCCCCTTGGACCTGTGTTACACATTCCTACAGTCTTAAACCAAGCTCAACCAGATCCTGGTGAACAAGCTGAGGTCACCACAAGCCAAACACTTAAAGCATCAAGCCCACCATTCACCCCACAAGTCACACAAGCTCCCTTCGGGCCTGTGTTACACATTCCTACAGTCTTAAACCAAGCTCAACCAGATCCTGGTGAACAATCTGAGGCCACCACAAACCAAACACTCCAAGCGTCAAGCCCGCCATTCATCCCTCCAGCCACACAAGTCTCATCGGTTGCAATTCAACAACAGCTAAATTACGAGCTAGCTAGCATACTAGCAGAAGCAATAAATGCTAATCGCCTTCCAACTCCAGAACCTGCATTGTTTACTGGCGACCCTTTAAAGTTTAAAGACTGGCAGTTGTCATTTGAAATCCTGATAGAAAGAAAAAACATTCCAAAGAACGAGAAACTTTATTATCTCAAAAGATACCTCGGTGGACCAGCAAAGAGAGCAGTTGAAGACCTTCTCTTAGTAGGCACAGATGATGCATATGATTCAGCTTGGAAGGTGCTAGAAAAGCGTTTTGGAAGTCCATTCACCATAGGAAAATGTTTTAGAGACAAACTTAACAATTGACCTAAAATAAATACTAAGGATGGAAATGAGTTGAGAGAGTTTGCTGACTTCCTTAAGACTTGTGAAGTTGCAATGTCACATGTAACAGCATTGGAGGTTCTCAATGACTATGGAAATTCAGAAACTTTTGCTAAAACTTCCAGAGTGGCTAACCACAAGATGGAGCCGGACAGCTACGGAAATAACAAGAAGGGCCTGTGATGAAAGGTACCCATCCTTTCACGTTTGTTGATTTTATATCCACTGAAGCCGACATAGCTTGTGACCCCATAGCCTCTGTACAAGCTCTAAAAGGTTTGGAAATGAGTAAACCCAAACACTCAGGAAGCCAAGTCATTCAAGCAAAAACATTAACAACAAACTCAAGCCACACATATAATGTGACCTGTCTGTTCTGCAAAGGAAATGGTCACACACTCGATAAATGTTTCAAATTCACAGAAAACTCTGTCCAAGACCGGATCAAGTTTGCACAAACAGAAAGGCTGTGTTATGGATGTTTAAAGAGAGGACATATTTCAAAAAGGTGCGACAACAGGAAGACTTGTGAAAAATGCCAAAGGAAACATCCTACATGTTTACATGATGACAAGTTAATTGAACGAAAAAGAGTAATCCTTGCAACGAACGAGAACACACACGAAGCAGACACTAAAGAAGAAACTAAACCAGCGATTTCTAATAGAGTAACTCAGGCAACCTCAAGTACACTGACATCTTCTGTTATACCCGTCTGGGTTTCGTCAAAAACCCACCCAGACAGAGAAGTTTTAGTATATGCTCTCCTCGACTCACAGAGTGATACATCCTTCATCTTGGATGAAGTAGCTCGAGATCTTGACACGGATAAAGGAAAAGTCAATCTGAGACTGTCAACTATGTCCGCCGAGTCAACAATTATACCATGTGACAAGCTGGTTAACCTTCAAGTCAGAGGATATGAGCATGAAAAGAGAATCTCATTGCCTCCAGTCTATACAAGAGAGTTTATCCCCGTCAATAGATCACATATTCCAACGTCTGAAACCGCCCTAAAGTGGCCTCACCTTGAAAGGCTGACAGACAAGCTACCTCCTTTGCTAGGATGCAAGGTTGGTCTACTTATCGGTTATAACTGTCAACAAGCCCTTCTACCACGCAAGGTTCTCTCAGGCAAAGAAAACCAACCTTACGCACAGTTAACTGATCTCGGTTGGAGCATAGTTGGCGGCTCGTCTCAAGTTCAAAATCATAACGATGTTATTGGTACAAGCCACAGAATCATTGTTCGCGAAGTAACTCCTGTGCCACAACCAACAGTCGAGCTCAAGCAACAAGTGCATTTTGTGTGCAGAACTCAAGTAAGAGAAGTCATTCCAACCGATGTGATAAAAGCGTTAGAATCTGATTTCTCCGAGCATGTAACAGACGACAATCCAGTCTCGCAGGAAGACATCCTGTTCATGTCAAAGGTAACCAAAGGCATAAAACAAAAGAAAGACGGACATTACGAACGCCCATTACCATTCAAGACAGAAATCCCAAGTCTCCCAAACAACAAACAAAGTGCTGAACACAGATTGTCTTCATTGAAACGTCGACTCAAAAGAGATGAGAAATACTGTAAAGATTACGTCAAGTTCATGAACGATATTATAACTTGCGGAGACGCAGGAAAGGTTCCAAAACAAGAGCTGGACAACAAGATAGAATGGTACATCCCACACCATGGGGTTTACCACCCCCACAAACCCGGAAAAATATGTGTGGTTTTTTATTGTTCTGCACGCTTCCAAGGAACATCTCTCAATGATCATCTTTTGACCGGACCAGATCTCACCAACACGTTGGTTGGCATGTTATGTCGATTCAGAAAGGGCCCCATCGCTATCATGTGTGATGTAGAGAGAATGTTCCATCAATTCCATGTTGTTAAAGAACACTAGGACTGTTTAAAGGGGACCACATATAGGTCTTTAAAATTTTTATGTTATGTCTGAGCCGGAAAAGGGTAGCATGCCCTCTCCGGGTCGGGGAGGAGGTCCTGCCCCAAGTGGAGGAGTTTAAGTATCTCGGGATCTTGTTCACGAATGAGGGAAAACTGGAGCGTGAGATCGATAGGCGGATAGGTGCAGCGTCCGCAGTGAAGCGGGCGCTGTACCGGTCTGTCGTGGTGAAGAGAGAGCTGAGTCAAAAGGCAAAGCTCTCAATTTACCGATCGATCTACGTTCCCACCCTCATCTATGGTCATGAGCTTTGGGTTATGACCGAAAGAACAAGATCTCGGATACAAGCGGCTGAAATGAGTTTTCTCCGCAGGGTGTCTGGACTCTCCCTTAGAGATAGGGTGAGAAGCTCAGTCATCCGGGAGGGACTCGGAGTAGAGCCGCTGCTTCTCCACATCGAGAGGAGCCAGTTGAGGTGGCTCGGGCATCTGGTTAGGATGCCTCCTGGACGCCTCCCTGGTGAGGTGTTCCGGGCATGTCCCACCAGGAGGAGACCCAGAGGAAGACCCAGGACGCGCTGGAGGGACTATGTTTCTCGGCTGGCCTGGGAACGCCTTGGGATTCCCCCGGAGGAGCTGCTCCAAGTGGCTGGGGAGAGGGAAGTCTGGGCCTCCCTACTTAGGCTGCTACCCCCGCAACACGACCCCGGATAAGCGGAAGAAGATGGATGGATGGATGTCTGTGTGCTATCTTGACAATATTAATTCATTTTAATAAACAAAATAATTCTTAGATAATTAATTATACCCTTTTTAATTCTGCCATTTTTAACTTTCGTTTTGAACGACCGGTTTCTGATACAAGTTCTGAAGTCCACGCCCTTCATTCATTCATTCATTCACTCATTCAACCTTTATTTATACAGGCTAGCCTCGTTGAGTCACGGGGACTCATTTACAAGAGGGACCTGTCTCACTCACACCAAACAACCATCCACTCTCACACTCACACCTAGGGTCAATTTAGAGTCACCAATCAGCCTAACAAGCATGTTTTTTGGTCTGTGGGAGGAAACCGGAGTACCCGGAGGAAACCCACGCATGCACGGGGAGAACATGCAAACTCCACCCAGAAAGGCCCCGGACCGGGATTTGAACCGGCAACCTTCTCGCTGAGAGGCAGCAGCTCTACCAGTTGTGCCACCATGCTGCCCAATTTTGGCCTACTTGGCAGAGAAGCTGCAAGATCTCTAGCAAACAACGAACAAAAAGGCTGCGGCAGAAATCCTGGAGGAAGCCCGCAAGGCGACTGACTTCGTCCTCCGGATGATGGGGACCGCGGCCATCGCTGTGATGATCACCACAGACGCTTCAAAGACAGGTTGGGGAGCTTTCTGCAGAAACCAGCATGCCCGAGAGGTCTGAAAATAACAGGAGACAAGGCTTCACATCAACCTCCTGGAACTGAAAGCTGTTTTTCTGTCCATGAAGCACTTTTACAAGAAGGGGCTGATAACAAAACAACATGTCTTGATAAAATCAGACAATCGGACGACAGTGTCCTTCATCAAAAGAGAAAAGGGGACAAAGTCCCGACCCCTCCTCAGCCTGACACACAAGCTGCTCATGTGGTGCGGCCCCCGAATATTGTCGCTGAGGGCGACATACATCCCGGGCGAGCTAAACCACGGGGCAGACGCCCTCTCCAGAGGGTCACTGCTAGCCTCAGAGTGGAGGCTGAACCTGCGTATCGCGGACCAGATCTGGGCACGATACAGGCGGGCATCCGTCGATCTGTTCGCCTACAACAGCAGCACGCACTCGCCCTGTACTTCTCAATAAAGGAAACAGACGCACTGCTGGGAACGGACGCTCTGGCGCACAACTGGCTAGCAGGGGTGCTATATTACGCGTTCCCCCCATCCCCCTGATTCAGGCGACGCTGGAACATGTACGCAGGGGAGCTCTTTCCCTGATACTCATAGCTCCCAGATGGCCACAGAAACTGTGGTTCCCAGAAATGATCTCACTGTTGTCAAGAACACCATGGCAGCTGCCCCCCCACAGGGACCTGCTGACTCAGGCCCATGAGCAGCTCCTTCACCCACGTCCAGAGCTGTGGCAACTCTCAGCCTGGCCGCTGAGAGGAACTGGCTGATGGCCTCCGACCTCCCCGGTAATGTCATAAATACAATACAAGGAGCGAGAGCCCAGTCAACTCAGACTCTCTATGCTCGCAAATGGCGTATTTTTGAGGCCTGATGTCTAGAGAGGAATATTATCTCATATTCCTGTGACCTAGTCCAACTCCTCACTTTTCTACAAGACCTGCTGGAGAAAGGCAGCTCCTTCTCCACCATTAAGGTCTTTTTGTCAGCCATCTCGGCGTGCCACGAAGGTTGGGGAAGCAAATCACCCGGCGCCCACCCTCTCATAATACGGTTCATGAAAGGCGTACTGAAAAAAAGGCCTCCCAGCAGGACTTTGGCCCCAGACTGGGACCTACAGTTAGTCCTGGATGCTTTGTGCGAGCCTCCATTTGAGCCTCTTAGCAGCATTAAGATAGATTTGTTATCTTATAAAACTGCTTTGCTCTTAGCTCTTTGCTCAGCTAAACATGTGGGTGACCTCCACGCTTATCTGTGCACCCAATGTGTACCAGGTTTGCCCTGGACAGGTCAAAGGTCACCCTGCGTCCTAACCCTGCATAAGTACCAAAGGTTCCAACTCTAAATCCCAGAAGTCGGGACTTTGAGCTCTCAACGTTTCCTCCCCACCCTGTTCTCACGAGGAACAGAGGAGGCTGAATGCACTCTGCCCTGTTAGGGCCCTGAGTGTTTACATTAAAAGAACTGTCAGTTGGAGGAAAACAAACCAACTGTTTGTATGTTTTGCCAATCCAGCTGCTGGCAGAGCCCTTTCAAAGCAGCGCCTCTCACACTGGGTGACTGAGGCCATAAAAAGGGCGTACAGCAGCAAAGGTCAACAGGTGCCCTCTGGGGTACATGCCCATTCCACTCGAGGCCTAGCTGCCTCATGGGCCCTTTTTAAGGGTGTGCCAGTGGCAGACATCTGTGCTGCTGCCAACTGCAGTTCCACAAACACGTTTGCAAAACACTACAGTTTGGATGTCATAGCATGTGATGTCACTCAGGCTGTTCTCTCAAACACACAGTAGAGAACAGCTAAAACGCCTAAAGTATAAAGGCATAAGTTCTCACAAGCATGCATTTTTCCAGAGCATTTTCAGGGCGTGAATGAATTACGTTCCCATAGTCATGTGTTGCACCGAGTGGACTGACTGTCAAGGGAACTGAAAGTTATGCGCCATAACTCATGTTCCCTGAAGGAAGGGAACGAGGTGCAACACACGTTTGCCCTTTCAATGCCCAAGCTCGGTGAAGTGCACTTGGAGAAATGTAGATGGGCGCACGCGTCTTTATATCAAGAGGGCGGGGCCTCTGTGGTGAAGCTGACGCCCACCTGCTGTAAATGCGTGAATGTATTACTTCAGGTGAACTGCGCGCATGCTCAATTCCCATAGTCATGTGTTGCACCTCGTTCCCTTCCTTCAGGGAACATGAGTTATGGTGCATAACTTTCAGTTATAACCACCAGCTTTCTTCAAAAGCTATTTAGTTTTAGATGTTCACCAAATGATTACTTTCAGACAGTTTCATTCAAATACGTTCAATTCAGGAGATATTTTGCTTACAGACTTGGACAGAAATATTACTGGAGCTTCAGGTTTGAGTGACGGTCAAGAATAAAAATTAATGATTTCTGTGCAAACATCTCTTTGAGTCTCTGATTGTGAGTCAAAGTGGTGACAAGTTCTTTCTTATGTTCATATTTATCTTTTTTATTACAAATCTGCAGATTTTCTTCAGGGTTTGACTGAACTGAACCCGCAGCTGAATTGAAAACCAAACCAGGTCACAGCTGTGTGACTGAACACTATAGCCGGTCAGCCTCAACGCCGCCTGCTCTTGGCAGAGTCACCTGTGAGCGCTGCTGCTTACGCAAGGCTGCGGCCGCGGTGGAAGCACATGCTTCAGCGGAAACGACGACTGCCGCTTCAGAAATGTTAACTGACGAAAAAGTTGGCCAACCCCGGGGCGTGGCTGTAGAGGAGAGGCGAGTCAATGAGTCATTCAGTTTTTCTTACCCAGAGAAGTCAGTGGAAAGTAATCCGTAGTTAAAGATGAAGACTCGGCTCACGTGGCACGCCGTCAGGTAGCCCATAGCAGTCGTCATGGTGTACCTGTGTGTGTGGGAGGAACACAGGTGAGGCAAATGATTACAGGTCCAGCTCAGAGATTAACCAGCTCTCCCTGCATCACTCATGAGCTCTTAATGTTGGGCTACATCGTAAAGTCTTTAGAACTGTTTTTTTTTCTGCTCATGTGATGAGTAACAAGAAATCATTTAAAAACGATTGCGGTTCCAATATTTACTGCAGTTTTTCCAGATAGTATTTTGTTTGCATTTAAACAGACGCATTTAAACTACTAAATTTCAAGTTTTGGGTTGTGAAAAATGGTTGAGATCACTTTTAATGCAAACTTTAAACCTAAACACCATAAATCAATCAGCCAGTGTGCAGAAATGACCTGCTTCATGCAATTTTATTTTTTGTTAATTATATTGTTCATATTACAAGAGCAAAGCATTTTCATCAGGAAGTCTGTATATCTCTGAAGACTAGTTTGACTAGTGAGAAATGTGACTGTTTTCTTTGCATTTACTTAATAAAAAGTACAATCACCGATGTCCTTTAATATTCAGAAACTGCAAACAAGGAGTTGCGACTTCACTAGTTGTGTTAGAGCTTCCCGACCACCGTTTAGCCCCATCCTAAAACTTTCAGACACCATTATAACCAAACAAAAACTGGGTGTGAGAAACACTTGTTTCACCACCAGAACTTCAAAACTTGACGTTATAACTTAAAAAGATTCAACAAGTCCACCTATCTCTGGCATGTTTATACACGCTGTCAGTGTGATTCATCTCGCGTTACAACTCTGATGTTGCTCTGGTTCTGCTGGCAGATGTTCAACACACAGGCAAACACAGCAGCTTCCTGTCACGCCTCATTCACGTACTTTCATTCATAAATAAAATGAAACACCTCAGAAACCTTTCCTCTACTCATTAAACAAACATGAAGACAAAGGTATCAAGCACTACATAGTTCTTCTCATACCCTTCATGTTGAGCTAAAAGCAAAAAATAAAGAAATAGAGCCTTTGAACGTGAAGACAGAAACCAATGTGAAAATACTTTATGGGTCAAAGAGACTCGTTGGGCTGGATTATCAGGCTGCCTAACACCTGACATCCACAGGTTGCAGTCTCCGTGGACAACAAGCCCTTCAGCCCAGGTGAGAATAACTAAAGGGGCTGAACCACACAGGTGTCAGTCAGAATTCAGAGAAAGGATTAAAGGTCTCACATTCCTTGAAGGAATGCTTATCACTCACTGCATTTCATGCTTCAAAATAAAAAAGGATCTTATACTGAGAGAAGGGACAGAGCTGTAGGCGATTAGGTCAAATGTGGTAAATGACACTGATCTTGATTTCTCAGTGCACAGAGAACATGTTAAGAATGACTGCCCGTTACTCCCACACACAACTGAGCTCAATATCTGAAAGATTTACTGAGCTACAGTCTTTGCTGTGTTTGCTAAGGCCAGTTGGCTGTGGTTTTGTAGATGAACCCTCCAATCACTGCATTCATTAAAAGCCAACCAGATGTTCATGAGATATTTTGTTAACAGACCAACTGAGTCAGATGGTGGAAGGAAGACTTCTCAGACTTTCGTAATACCACCAACACATCTTCTTCCATGGAAGATGTATCAGGGGACTTAGGGGTCGGTCTGACTGTAAAGGAGGCTGAGATCACAGGGGTAGTTAAAAGGAGATGTGGTAGCGGGGCTG
Source organism: Garcialebias charrua (assembly GCA_038048925.1). NCBI lineage: Eukaryota > Metazoa > Chordata > Actinopteri > Cyprinodontiformes > Rivulidae > Garcialebias > Garcialebias charrua. The sequence goes on from JBBPBX010002668.1 coordinate 17,923, forward strand.
CAGGGGGAACGAGATCCAACCTGGGTTATTTAAGGCTCTATCAGGTGTGTGCAATACGTCGATCGTGATCAGTCAGTCATAAAAAGGTACCGTGGTATGGGTATCTCACGTTGCATTAAAAAAATAGACGTCAGCCTGTCATCCATGCTGAATATGAAATTTGTCACGATTGACATACAGGGCAGCCAGTCCGAGACCTGACCTTTTCTGACACATGGGTGGAGACCCATGTGTCAGAAAAGCATATATATTACGCATGCGCATACAATTGTGCTGAAAACTAGCAAGCCACAAGTTGCCTAGTTAGCCTCCAATTTACTTATTCTAAACTCAAGAAAGGGTATAAAATGAGTGGGGGAGTTGGACCAAGTAAGAAGCAAAAAACCTACAATTTCCATACGGAATGGGAGGACTTTTTTCCCACAATGTCATATCTGAAGTGTGTTTGCCTCATCTGCCAGTCTACCACTTTTCTAGTAGGTAGATCACTTTCACTTGGTCAATTTAAAAGTAGCTCGCATGCTGAAAAAGTATGTGCACCCCTGCTCTAGATGTTGTTGGGCAGTCTTGGTTGACATGCTTTTGCAACCTTGTGTGGACATTGGGATAGTGCCACTTAATTTTCAGACTCGGATGGTGGTTCCCTCTTCTAAAAGGGTGACCAGGGTGCACTCCAATTTTAGAGGCATCACTCTCCTCATCCTCCCTGGTAAAGTCTCTTCAGGGGTATAGGAGAAGCAAGTCCAATCGATGGTTAAACCTCAGATTCAGGAGGAATAATACGGGTTAGACCAACTCTTTACTGGTCCTTGAAGGGGCATGGGAGTTTGCTCTTTCAGCCTACATGTGTTTTGTGGACTTGGAGAAGGTATTAATTCATGTTCATTGAGGTACACTGTGGGGGTGCTTCGTGAGTATGGGATTGTGGGTCCATTGCTATGGGCCATTCGGTCCTTATAAAAGTTGTCAGAGTTTGATTCGCATTGCCTGCAGTAAGTTAGACCACTTAAGAGTGGGAATTGGATTCTTCCTGGGCTGCCTGTTGTCACAGATTCTGTTCATAACTTTTATGGACAGAATTTCTCGATACAGCCAGGGGGTGGAGGGAGTCCAATTTGTTGGTCTTAGGGTTCAATCTCTGTCATTTACAGATGATGCAGTGCTGTTGGCTGTTGCTGTGATCATCAACTCTCACTGGAGAGGTTCACAGACAAATGTGAAGTGGCTGGGATGAGGATCAGCACCTCCAGATCTGAGGCCATGCTCCTCAGTCAGAAAAGGATGGATTGCTTTCTCCGGGTACGGAGTGAGATTCTGCTTCAAGTGGAGGAGTTCAGGTATCTTGGGGTTTTGTTGACAATGAGGGAAGAATGGAATGGAAGATCTACAGTCTGATCGGTGCAACATCTGTAGTATTGTGGACTCTATGTCGGTCCATTGTGGTGAAGAAAGAGCTGAGCTGCAAGGAGAAGCTTTCCGTTTACGTCTCTACGTTCTTCTTACCCTCACCTATGATCATGAACTCTGGGTAGTGACCAAAAGAAACAGATTGTGAATCCAGGTGGTCTAAATGAGTTTTCTCTGCAGGGTAGCTGGACTCTACCGTAAAGATAAGGTGAGAAGTTCAGTTCTCCAGAAGACCCAGATGTGCCGCTCCTCCACATCCAGAGGAGCCAGTTGAGGTGGTTCGGACATCTAGAAGAGATGACTTCATAGCATCGGGCATTGGGCATGTCCAAGTGGGAGGAGACCCTGGGAAGACCCAAGACACACTGTAAACACTGTCTCTAAGCCAGTCTGGGAACATCCTGGCATCTTCTCAGAAAAGCTGGAAGAGGTTGCTGTGGAACGAGATAACTGGACCTCCCTGATCAAGCTGTAGCCCCAGTGACCTGACTACAGAACAAGCAGCCAGGTGGGCAGATGGACAAACAGAGTTGACTCCAATAGTTTCCTAAATAAAGCGATCAGTTTGAGTTCAAATTATGTGTTAGAGATGACTCTCTGCTACAGACACAGCAAATTTTAGCTCAATATCTGAAAACCTGGATGAGTTAAAACATTTGATGCTTGCTAAAGGTCACAAAAACATTTATTAGTTATAGATGTATGTCCAGTGAGCACTTTCTGAGGTATTCATTAAAATCCATCCACTGATTTATGATGTAAAGTTGTGACGCTACAAACAAACACAGGCAATGAAGGCATAATGTTTTTGCTCTCAGACATGAGAAAAACATGGTCATGTTTCACATCTGGAAGTGAGTCATCACAGCCAACAGAAACTGAAACTGTTCAAAATAAAAAAAACTAATCACAGTCACTGGTATTGTGTAAACTGAGCCTTCGGCCCAATCCACTGAACACCCACCTCCCAGGGTGGGCCCAGATTCCTGTCGGACAAGACCAACTTGAAAACTACTTTACCCTGAACTGAAACACAAACACTTTGCTACAAGCATTTGTATCGGTCCTGTCACCCATCTGTCAGTGTGATGACACAGATGGGTTGGCCCACTCCGGGAAGAATGTTTGGTTACGTAACACAGCAGGAGGGGTGGAGACGAACACTCACCTGTGAACGTTATTGATGTCAGCCTTGATGATGATGAGGTAGTTGACAGCCACCACAGTCAGGATATGAGCAGAGTACCTGCAGGGAAGAACACAAGCAGTTGCTCCCTGGATCATTATTACACCGTGAACAAACATTCATTGTGAATCAGTTAAAACACCCGACACCTACTAGAAAAGTATCATTTTTGGATTTGTTTAACCCATACAGTACTGTGCCAAACTCTTGTTATCCCTTCTTTCTTTGTAATCAGTTTCCAGTGAGTCAGACTGTCTTGTAACCTTAAAAAGTGGCCTGGATCAAATTTTCAAACGTCCTGAAGGACGTTCAAAGTTTTTCTTTGGACAATGGCTGCACTTTCATCCAGTTTCAGTCCAGTGCCATATTTAGAAGAGGGTTTCCATGTTGTTAAACTCCACATGCCCTACAAGTCATGTAGATTTTAAGGAGCTCAACCATGAACTAGTTCTAAGAAATCCAAATAAAATATTTAAAAAAACTGGAAATCTATTGTTCAGACCTTTATGGTGGAGAAACTAATCAACATCTTCATAGACGCAAGGCTCAACACCAGAGAGCAGCTCTTCTGGACCAGACTCAGTGGTCCGCCTACACCTCAAGGATAAGGGACACTCTGCTGAGGGCCAACATGTCCAGATGTTGGACAGAAAAGACATAGTTTGGGGTGAAGGAAGCCATTTACGTCAAACAAGAAAACCCAGCTTTAAACAGAAGAGGTCTCAGATTTCAACTTTCTAAAACCTGCAATGGAAAATTACACCTGATACCCAGCTGAGGTCATTATGCCATTGATAAGTGTGACTTGGCTCTTGTCTTATTGGTTCTTCTCAGATGTAGGGGATTTGCTACTATGACCCGTTTCCTTCTCTGTGAGCGGGATCATCAATGCAAATTGGGCAGGATCGCAACTGGTCTTTTTGTGTTTGAGCCACTCTATACCCGTTGTGGTCTTTAATCGCCCTATAATCTGACTTGAATTTCATTAGCTTATTCCAGCGCTGCTAATAGGTTCAGGTGTAGCCACGCTGCGCCATCAACTCCAATATTTTGTCAAATGCACTCAGTCTTTGTGGCACTGCCGGTCAACATGATGAGTAAGCAGAGGTTCTGATGTAGGTTGCAGTTTTGCTGGATGGGTCATCCAGTGATGTAGCGCTGTTGGCCAATCAACGGCTGCTGTCTGCTTACATCAAAATCTGCCCCTTGGAGCAGCCTGCTTGGAACCTCGAACAAGATGGTCCCAAAACTGGGTTGAGTGGGGATGGGTACTGGCAGTAGGCAGACCCTTTGGTGCCATGTCGTGCAAAGCACTATTAGATTCACACCTTCATGCAGGTGACCAAAACATCTCTCTGTGAACCAGACTAGGAGCCTAACGAGCCTCAGGGAGGGGAGAGGGGTTAATCTGCATGTGAATGTAGTTTACATACTGCAACATCTCAACCTGGAACTCCACACTCTGTAGGTTTTCCAGATGGGAGAAACGTCTTCAACGACAGAATACAGGTCCAGATCATTTGGTATTTACAGTATTGTGTTATTTACCATGACCTTGATGACTGAGAATCTACAACAAAGAGTCAGATCTTTGGGAACTTTGTTACTAGCAGCCCGTCGTGACAACAGTTTGTTTTAATGTATTTAGTTGAACCTATAAAAAATTCTAAAGATAATACAGTACAGACAAACCAGAATGTAGAATTTTAGCACCAACGAGGTGATTCTCAAAGAGTACTGGTTGAAGACAGCGTTTAACAGAGGAAGGACTACAGGGGGAAATTAGCCCAAGACTAAATCTGGAGCAAAGCATCAAATGTTTTTATATTATGTTATGTTGACACACTGTTCTAATTAAATAAAGTTACATTTAATTAAAATTTTAAATGGTAAAATGGTCAATGGAGCTTATTTATATAGCGCTTTCCAGCCCCCTGTGAGGAGCCCCAAAGCGCTTTACAATACCAGCCATCCACCCATTCATTCAGACATTCATACACCGGTAGTGGTAGCCTGCCTTGCAAGGCGCCATCCAGACCTACCGGGAGCAACTTGAGGTTAAGTGTCTTGCCCAGGGACACAACGACACATGGTGGGCGGACGCGGGATTCGAACCTCCAACCTTCCGATCGGGGGTCGACTGCCATTACCCCTGTGCCACGGTCGCCCCAGATTTTTAGATACTTTTCACCTGCTGCAGGTAATTTCTTAAAGCTTTATACTTATATATTTGTCCTATTTTCTCCTTTAAACCCCACACGTCACAATAAACTGTGGAGCTCAGGTACAAGAACAGAGAATAAGCGAATAAAAAACACAGCAAAAGAAAAGCACCTTCAGAAAACTGGAAGAACTACTGATGAAGATCATTTTAAAAGGATCGGATGAAAGTCTGCCAGCTAGAAGGTTTAAAAATGACTACCGGTAATTTCCATCCATAGTCCTGCTTGTCACAAAGACACAAGTCAGCTGCAAATGGTAATTAAATGTTGGATATTTTCCTCCATCACATGTTTGTAATAACATCTGGCTGAGAGCAGAACGCATGACTGCAGTGACAACAAGCAGAGAATGAATAAAGCACTGTTTGCTTCACGTCAAACCGTACCATCCAAAGCAGAAGATGAGAAAAGCCATCCCCAGGAGCGTGGCGAATGCATGCCTGACCAGAGGGCTGGCATGGCTGGGACTGAGGTAGAGACGAAACCAGAAGGCAGCAGTCAGAGCCAGCAGCTGGCAGGCCAGGAAATTCACCTGAGTGGAACAAAAATAAACATGAGACAGGATGAGAGGTGTTAAAACTGTTCTACCTAATCCAGGTATAAACCAACACTCAGATTCTGATACAGGAAGTTACCAAAACACAGCCTTGTTTCTTCATTCAGTCTGTGAGCTGCAGCTGATAATGCTATCATTAAAATGAGACATGTCAAATATCTTTATCATTGAGTTGAGGCATGTCTTAATAAATATCTATCATTAAGCTGAGACAAGTTTTAATAAATATCTTTCATTAAGGTGAGATATATCTAAATGTTTTTACCATTAAAATGAGACATGACTTAATAATTATCTCTATCATTAAGATGAGACTTGTCTTATTAAATATCTCTATCATTAAGATGAGACTTGTCTTATTAAATATCTCTATCATTAAGATGAGACTTGTCTTAATAAATATATATCATTAAGATGAGACATGTTTTAATAAATATATATCATTAAGATGAGACATGTTTTAATAAATATATATAATTAAGATGAAACTTGTTTTAATAAATATATATCATTAAGATGAGACATGTCTTAATAAATATCTTTATCATTAAGATGAGACATGTCTTAATATATTTATCATTAAGATGAGACATGTCTTAATAAATATCTTTATCATTAAGATGAGACATGTCTTAATATATTTATCATTAAGATGAGACATGTCTTAATAAATATCTTTATCATTAAGATGAGACGTGTCTTATTAAATATCTTTATCATTAATGTCTCATCTTAATGATATATATGAGAGACATAAGATGATATATATGAGAGACATAAGATGATATATATGAGAGACATAAGATGAGACATGTCTTAATATATTTATCATTAAGATGAGAAATGTCTTAATATAGTTATCATTAAGATGAGACATGTCTTAATATATTTATCATTAAGATGAGACATGTCTTAATAAATATATTCATCATTAAGATGAGACATGTCTTAATAAATATCTTTATCATTAAGATGAGACGTGTCTTATTAAATATCTTTATCATTAAGATGAGACATGTCTTAGTAAATATATTTATCATTAAGATGAGACATGTCTTAATATATATCATTAAGATGAGAAATGTCTTAATATATTTATCGTCTTAATATATTTATCATTAAGATGAGACGTGTCTTAAAAAATATATTTATCATTAAGCTGAGACGTGTCTTAATAAATATCTTTATCATTAAGATGAGACGTGTCTTAATAAATATCTTTATCATTAAGATGAGACGTGTCTTATTAAATATCTTTATCATTAAGATGAGACATGTCTTAATAAATATACAGTATTTATCATTAAGATGAGACATGTCTTAATAAATATCTTTATCATTAAGATGAAACATCTTAATAAATATCTTTATCATTAAGATGAGACGTGTAAAATATCTTTATCATTAAGATGAGACGTGTCTTAATAAATATCTTTATCATTAAGATGAGACATGTCTTAATAAATATCTTTATCATTAAGATGAGACATGTCTTAATAAATATATTTATCATTAAGATGAGACATCTTAATAAATATCTTTATCATTAAGATGAGACATGTCTTAATAAATATCTTTATCATTAAGATGAGACATGTCTTGATAAATATCTTTATCATTAAGATGAAACATCTTAATAAATATCTTTATCATTAAGATGAGACATGTCTTAATAACTATTTATCATTAATGTGAGACATGTTCTGACCCTGTTCAGATTTTAGACAGCCTCTCTGTTTACACAACACGACGTGTGTAGAGATGATAAAAACCGTCAGTCTAGACGAGCCGACAGGTGTTTGTTTCAACCAGACGAGCCGTGTGGTCCTACCTGGTCAATGGTCAGGCCCGAGTACCTGCTGACAGGTAGCAGACACCTGGACCCGGTGGTTGACTCCTCGCTCATCCCGCCTGGTTTGTTCTGTGGAGACGAGCCGGTGTTCTCCTGCTCTGTTGGTGTGAGGAGCTGTGTTCAGTGACTGAAATGCATGTTGTCGTCGGGAGGGCGTGAGACAGGCCGGACCAGTCCCATTTATCAACCAGGAACTGCCTCCTCCGCCTCTTAAGTGAAGAAAAAAAAAAAAAACTTTTTCCGGTTACAGTTTACAAAATAAAAGTCTGCGGATGAAGACAGATGTTTTGAACCAAAAAGTATTTTATCTTTCCGCAAGCGAAAGAGAGAGAGGGGGGACATTAAGTTACGACACTGTTTTTTTTATTTTATTGTACTGACAATCAATGGTTAAACAACACCTCTTCCAGACAGTGTATTTCAGACTGACTAAGAATAAAAAGGAAAACCCCAACACAAGGTCTCATTTGAGCAGGGACCTGTGCAGTCTGTAGGTCCTTCTTTTGCAGAAATTAAACATAACGTGTGAGATTATCTAATATGAACATGTATTTGAGTAGATTTTTATTGTTTGATAAACTGATCTGTTGATATCCTGATGCATGCTGAGCTATAAATCTGAGTCAGGTCCATTGAACGGATTCTTCTTTGTTGAAACGTTTATTCATAGAGGTAGATTGACTGTGCATGCAGTCAACCTACTTCATATATAATAATAATAATAATAATGTCTTTGTCTGTCATCTGCGTATGTTTCCCATACACAGACGAAATTCGTCTCTGCATTTAACCCAACCACCACCAGGTGGTGCAGTGAGCAGCCAGAAAGCGCCCGGGGAGCTGGAGAATTAGATGTGCACTCATAGACACCCCAAGGTGTGTAGTGGCCGGGGCGCGAACCCGCGTCCTTCGGGTCCCAAGTCAAAAGCCCTGCCACTACACCATATATGGGGTGCAATAGGCAGAATGGGTGTGCCATGGGGTCCCCAGTTTATTGCCAACCTGTACATGGCAGAGGTAGAAAAGAGAGCCTTGATGTCCCCCGGCCGTGGAGTAGTGGTAAGGGCAGTCGTCTCCCGATCGGAAAGTTGGCGGTTCGACTCCCGGGACCCGCATCATGTGTCGTTGTGTCCTTGGGCAAGACACTTAACCCTGAGTTGCTCCCGGTAGGACTGGAAAGCACCTTGCATGGTAGTCTGCAGCCACCGGTTTATGAATGTGTGTAGCATTCAATATATGTGTAGCACTTTGAGATTTTCAGTAATGAAAAGTGCGTTATAAATTGAATTTATTATTATTATTATTATTTTCAGGGACGCCGTCAAGTCATTGGTTCAGGTGATCACATCAACTCTGTGGATAAATATATCAAGTTCTCATGAGAAAATGTGAAAGAGAAAAGAACATTTACAAACTGATGTGTAACATAAACCCACCCACACAGACCAGTTCTTGCAATTTGACGCCCATTACTCAATGGAGCACAAGTTAGGAGTCATCAGGACTCTGTATCACAGAGCAGACAGCGTCCCCACTAACTCAGGAGCCAGACAGAAGGAGAAATAACACTCAAAACAGGCTCTAGAGCAATGTGGATATCCTAACTGGGCCTTCCTGAAAGCAGAGAAGAAACTCAAACAGGACTCCAGTCAGCCATCAGGTGAAAAGAAGGAACCCAGACCCAGACCAGTGGTCATTCTGTATGTTGAGGGAGTTTCAGAGAAACTGAGACATTTATTTCTAAACATGATGTTGTGGCTTTTAAACCCCAAAATACATTACGGCAAAGACTGGTTCATCCCAAAGATCCAGTCCCCCGGCACAAACAGAGTAATATTGTGTATGCTGTTCAGTGTCAGGAGGGCTGTGATCAGTCTTATATCGGGGAAACTAAACAGCCACTGGCCAAAAGGATGGCCCAGCACAGAAGATCAACATCATCAGGTCAGGACTCTGCGGTCTACACTCATCTCCAGGCCAGCGGTCACTCTTTCAGGGATGAAGATGTTCACATCCTTGATAGAGAGGAACGATGGTTTGAGAGAGGAGTAAAGGAGGCCATCTTTGTGAAAAGAAACAGTCCATCATTAAACAGAAGTCGAGGCCTTCGTGTTCAACTGTCACCATCTTACAATGCTGTTATTGCTAGTATCACTCAGCCCTCTGTGAATAGCAAGTGGCCATCAGGCCACTAACAATCAATTAGTCTGATGGTCCTTTTGCATGTGAACAACTAGTTTTGGCTGTCACCAATAAACTGGTTGATCCACCAGGTGCTATTTGTTAGACTGAGGTTTCTTGCTCCTCAGACTGAAGAAGTCTTTTGGATAAAAGATGAACATTAATTTAAACAATGAAGAATCTGTCCAGAGGGCCTGACTCAACCTTTTAGATAATCTGTTGATAAGGCATTTCTTGTTCTTAAGCTAACTTCTTCAGTTGTTGCTATAAAGTGACAGTTTCTCTCCCATACAATGTCAAATGTCAAAGCAAAGACTTTCAGAAATGGCAGATTTTGTGACATTTTTAAATTTCGAGAAAGAAAAATTCTTAACTGATGGTCCCTGAAAAGTGAAACAAGTAATTTGTTGTTGAGATCATTTGTAGTTGCTGTGTAAAAAGTTCCTGACAGTTGCCAGACCTGAATCTGACAACAAACCTGACACAACACCAGGCAAAGTCGTGAGTCAGTGCTCATTTTTTCGTGTTTTGCTTCCAAGGAACCAAATTTTCTTGTTTTCTTCAAATACATGTATATTTTTTTCTGTCTGTATGGATGTCTTTTGAAGAGAGTCTTGGAAAGAGGACTTTTTGTAATTATTATTATTTTTTTTTTTACAAAAAGCCTAATAAGAAACTTGTACGAAGCAAATCTGCCCAATATGAACTTTATAATTAGCTGCAAATATATTTTTTCTTATAAGTAAACACCAGCTAGCAAACGAGAACATGAATGAGTGCTCTTCAGAAATTGACTTGTATTTATATTTAAATACATTAATTGTCCTCGTGCCATGATCTTCAGCTGTCACTGGAGAGGCTCACAGCCTGGAGTGAAGTGGCTGGGATGAGAATCAGCACCTCCAAATCCGAGGCCATGTTCCTCAGTCAGAAAAGGGTGGACGGCTGTCTCTGGAGGTGAGTTTCTGCTTGAGTTCAACTATCTTGGGGTTTTGTTCACGAGTGAGGGAAGTGATGGAGCTGGAACCTGACAGATGGATTGGTGCAGCGTCCACAGTATTGTGGACTCTGTGCCAGTCTGCTGTGGTGAAGAGTGAGCTGAGCTTCAAGAAGAAACTCTGATTATCTATGTTACATATGGTCATAAACTCTGGGTAGTGACTGAAAGAATCAGATCATGGTTCCAGGAGGTGAAAATTAGTTTTCTCTGCAGGGTAGCTGGATTCTCCCTTTGAGATAGGGTGAGAAGTTCAGTTCTCCAGGACAGACTCAGAATAGAGCTGCTGCTGCTCCTCCACATCCAGAGGAGCTAATTGAGGTGCTTCAGACATCTAAGGATGGACGCTGGACACCTTCATAGGGAGGTGTTCTGGACATATCCGTCTGGGAGGAGACCCCAGGGAAGACTCAGGACACAATGAATAAACTTTATCTCTCAGTTGGCCTGGGAACACCTTGAAATCCTCCCAGAAGAGCTGAACGAGGCTGCTGCTGAAAGAGATGTCTGGACCGCCCTGCTCAAACTGCTGCTGCCCCAACACCTGTCTGCAGAGCAAGAGGATGGATGGATAGAAACAAACACTGAAACCCACTGTCCCTCCTCTGGACATGTCCAAACCATCTCAGTCTGGTCTCCCTAACTTTATCTCCCAGTTGTTCAACATGTGCTGTACCTCTGATGATCTCATTTTTTTGTTCCTGTTTTTGATTTTGTACATCTACCTTATAATGTTCGCTAGTTTTTGCTACTTTTCTTTTGTTTATTGTTCAATGTACTGTATTTGTATCATTGCTGTTCATCATTCTTTAGTTTGTAGCAGGTCGCTTTCGTAAATGAGCCCTCGAGGCTCAATGAGATTTACCTGACTAAATAAAGGTTGAATGAATGAATGAATCTCATTCCTGATCTTATCCATCCTTGTCACTCCCAAGGAGAACCTCAACATTTTCATTTCTGCCACTTCCAGTTCTTTCTCCTGTCTTTATTTACGTTTCTGTCTCCAGACCATACAATGTAGCTGGTCTCACCACTTTCTTGTAAACTTTTCCTTTAACCGTTGCTGCCACCCTTTGGTCGCAAATCACTCCTGAATCTTTCCTCCATTCACTCCATCCTGCTTGGACATTCTTTTTCTCCTCTTTACCATATTCCTCATTTTCATGGACAGTGGACCCCAAGTGCTTGAAGTCCTGCACCTTTGTGACCTCTGCTCCTTGCAGTCTTACCGTTCCACTGTTCTTACTGTTCTCATTAACACACATGCACTCTGTCTTACTACAGCTGACTTTCATCCGTCTTCTTTCAAGTGCATACCTCCACCTCTCCGAGTTTTCTTCCATCTGTTCCTTGCTCTCACCATAAATAATAATGTAATTTGCAAACATCATGGTCCACAAAGATTCCAGTTTGACCTCATCTATTAGTCGGTCCATCACCAGAGCAAACAAGAACTGGGTCAGATCAGTGATGTAATCCCACCTCAACCTTGAAAGGTATCTGTCCCTCCTACAGCACATCTCACCACTGTCCTGGTGTCCTCATGTATACTATCCTGTACCAGTTTAACACAATTTTCTGCCATTCCAGATTTCCTTGTGCAATACCACACCTCCTCCCTCAGCACCATGCTTTTTCTAAATCTACAAAGACACAGCGGAGTTCTTTTTGACTTTCTCTGTACTTCTCCATCAGCATTCTCAAAGCAAAGATGGCATCTGTGGTGCTCTTTCTTGGCATGAAACCATACTGCTGCTCACAAATAGTCATCTCTTGTCCAAGTCTTGCTTCCACAGCTCTCTCCCAGATCTTCATCATGTGTCTCATCAACTTAAATCCTAAAACTTTAGTTGAACAACTCTGTACATCATTTTTGTTCTTAAAAATGGGCACCAGCACACTTCTTCTCCATTCTTCAGGCATTTTCTCACCCTCAAATATTCCATTAAATATTTGAGTCAGAAACCTCACTGCCATCTCTCCAAGACATTTCCAAACCTCTACTGGTATGTCATCAGGCACAAATGCCTTCCCATTCTTCATCCTCTTCAAACCTTTCTGGACTTCACCCTCACTAATCTTTCCCATTTCCTGGTCCACAATTTTTATGACCTCTACTCTTCTTTCTCTTTCATTCTCTTAATTCATTAGCTCCTCAAAATAGTCCTTTCATTTTCCTGTCACAATCTCATTTGTTTGAACATTACCATTCCTATCTTTCACAAGACTACAGTATTTTCTGGACTATAGGTCGCACCTTTTTATAAGTCGCTTTGTCCAATTATTGTCAGTAAATTGGAAAAATCCATAAACAGGTCGCACCTTTATATGTCGCATCTATTATGCGTCACCGCTACGCGACGCGTAAGCGCATCATTTGCCCTGCTGAAAATAACGACCACAGAAGCATGCACGGAAGAACTTTTCACAAGATTAACACGGTAAAAACAATTATTTGTCTGCTGAAAATTATAGCAAACATGTGTCTTAGCTTAACCGTTCCTTAATAAATTCACGTAATGGTCAAATCTGCTGGATTTAAATGTTTTCGCTTTGAAAAAGTACAAGGAAAAACAACGAAGCTAACCGCGACACATTTACGTCTATAAAACATAGAATTTTATCTCAAACATCTCATAAAGCTAATCAGTTGTAAATATCCATCTAGTGATTACGTTCTGTAAGTTTGATCAAAATCTGTCCTGTGGTTCTTGACCTATTTTGCTAACAAACACTGAGCTAACAGCGAAGTAGCTAGTTCATACCTCCAGAGCAGGAGGCCGGGCTGCGACAGACTGAGTCCGTCCAGAGGAGGCTCTCGTCGGACACATGAGGTGGGAACGGTTGGTGTACCCTGCTAGCGGACAAAGGTGGTACTGCACCATTTTTGCCAAAATGGGAAAACGGTCATATCTGAGCCAAAAATTGGTCTAAAAATATGGGAAAAAAATCCATAAACAAGTCTCACCTCTCTATAAGTCACAGGGGATGCAAATTAGGCAAAAATGTGTGACTTATAGTCCAGAAAATACGGTAACATGTTACACATCCTTTCCAGCCAGATCCCTCTGCCTTGCCAATTGGTACAAGTCCTTCTCGTCTCTTTAGTGTTTAGCCTCCCATACATCATATGGCTTCTGCTTTGCCTTAGCTACTGTATCTGCCTCCTGCTGGTCTGTGTTGCATCTCCTTCTATTCCTATCTAGTCCCCAGTCCTCTCACTGTCATACCTTCCACCATGGGGAGCAGGGCCTTCACCTGCTCTGCCCCTCACCTCTGGAACGCTCTACCGCCAGACCTTCGAAACACCACCTCCCTTTCTCTGTTCAAGACGGCCCTGAAAACACATCTCTTTAGACTAGCTTATCATTAACTTTACTAAATGTATTTTTATTATCTTCCATTTTATATCCTTTATGTATTTTATATTTCAATTTGTCGCTGATAATGTTTGATCTGTATTACACTGTATTGGTTTGTTAAGTGTCCTTGGGTGTCCTGAAAGGCGCTTTTAAATAAAATGATTATTATTATTATTATTATTATTATTATTATTATATTATTATTGGCTAA
>JBBPBX010002668.1:31964-52319 GCA_038048925.1 Garcialebias charrua
CCATCCATCCATCCATCCATCCATCCATCCATCCATCCATCCATCCATCATCTTTACCCGCTTCTTCCTTTTTGGGTCACGGGGGTCACCAGTGCCCATGTCCAGCTGTCACTGTGCAAGAGGCAGTGGCACACCCTGGAGAGGTGGCAAGTCCATCACAGGGATGCATGCAGACAAACAACCATTCACTCGAGTTACCAATCAGCCTAACAGACATGTTTTTGGTCTGTGGGAGGAAACCGGAGTACACAGAGAAAATCCACACATGCACAGAGAGAACATGCAAACTCCCCACCAGGTTTGTCCAGATGACACACCTTCTTACCTGTCTCTCAAATACTATTGCTTTAGCTCAGTGATCAGGAAGCTCTTTCTTACCACCCAGAGCTTTTAACAGCTCCTCTCTGAAATCCTCACAACATTCTTCCTTCCTCAATAAAATGCTCGTTTTATAAATGTATGTTATTACAGTATTAGTATTATTATTATTATTATTATTATTATTATTACTGGAGGACCAATCTGGTCTTCAGGCTGTATCTGTGCCAAGTGTTCACTGTGAGTAGCAGGCCCAAGACTCTGGAATGAGTTACCGCTGCTCGTCAGACAGGCACCCTCCCTCTCGGTTTTCAAATCCCATTTAAAGCTTCAGTATGTAGCTTTTTTTATGAACATATTTCTTCACTCTGTCACTACCTCCTGACAGACTGATGTTAGCCAGGTAATCTCTGAAAAAAATTTAAAAAAAATATTGTCCCCTTGCTTCTCCAGGTGGTAAATAAGCATTTCTAAAAAGAAAAGGTGACCCGCCATTTTCCAGCCAATAAAAACAGAGTTTGTAACCAGCCAATAAAAACAGAGCTTGAATTTGAATCAGCCAATAAAAACAGAGCTTGAATTTGAAATTCAACAGACCACAAGCATAGTTGCCAAGTCCGCTTATTTCAAGCGGCATTGGGCTTGTTTTTCCCTGGAGTCGCTTTCAAATTTGATCAGCCGCTTGTGGCGGTTTTTTGGGCTTCTCGCGGACATTGAGTCGCTTATTTGTGCTTGTTTTTCAGTCGAGCAGTAATGCGAGTGGTAGGTAGTTTGTCACGCCCCCCTTCCACGTATGTTACGTCAAGGCGGATGTTACGTTCAGGTGCAGTTGGCGCAAGCGACAGTCAGAGCCGGTAAAACTATATAAGCGCGAGCAATTAATGATGAGTCAGCATGAGCAGCATATAGTGACACAACATATATATCTTGTATCATTCAACTATGTTAGTTTTTAGCAAACAAAATGATAAATTAATGAAAATTACTTTCAAAGTGAGTTTAAAATTAAAAACCGTGTTTCTTCACGGGACATCCGACTACACGCGAATGCAACATTGTTATGTCTATTCATTCATTCATTCATTCAACCTTTATTTAGTCAGGTAAATCTCATTGAGCCTCGAGGGCTCATTTACAAAAGCGACCTGCTACAAACTAAAGAATTTAGTGAAATGTCTAGACAAGACAACGCTAATATGAGCTCTAAGTGGGGTAAATATGGAAAAAAATATAATAAAGATTGGGAGAAAGAGCGTGCTCTTCAAGACTGGATCCGACCACGACCACAGATGGGAGAAAAATGCAAAATGTATTTTTATTTTTTAGACTGAATACGTTCTTTAATGTATAATTTTGCTGGTTATATGTAATGCCATAATAAATATGTTTATACTGTTTAAAACTGCCTTTTTTTACACAATGGGATGGGGTGCTTTTTTTGGGCTTTTTTGGAAAGAGCGAGTCGCTTGTTTGTGCTTGTTTTGAAGGAGCTGATCGCTTCTTTCGGTCTGGAGATCTGGCAACCCTGACCACAAGGGGGCAGAGCCACATATGGCTCTGAGGGGGAGGGATCAGAATGCTTTGCCTGTTGAAAATATTTCTAAGTGCTGCAGTTCTACAGAAACTGCATACTGAACCTTTAAAGACCAATTACAGTACTATTCTGTTGCTTTCAACACCAGATGATCTGTGTTTGGTCGTTAAATTTATTATCTGCGACAGATTTTATGTCTATATTCTTTTTTAACTTTTATTACTTCATTTTGTATGTTGCCTGTTGTTTGTACAGCACTTTGGTTGGCCTTGTCGCTGTTTTAAGTGCTCTATAAATAAAATGGTAGTCTTTTTGTTTTTAATCATACACTGTACACACATTCATTCATTTTATTTATACAGGCTAGCCTCGTTGAGCCACGGGGACTCATTTACAAGAGGGACCTGAACTCTTATTGTTGATAGTTATTTAACTTTTAAAATATCTTACACAACAAGGACTTAATTTGAAACATAGTTTTGATTAAAAAAAGTTTAAATAAATACTAAATGAACAACAACAAAAAAATTCAACCAATTTTGTGTGAGGCATGTAAAGCATTTACAGACTTTTTACAGTTTTGTTACCAAAAAAAAAACTAAATCAGCAACCATGTTTTTAGGGAGGTGGTCATCTTTGCTTTGTTTTCCCTATTTTTATTTTCTACAACCAGTCATCATTTTATTAATAAAATTAAAATAATTCATTTGGACAGGACGAATCTTATTTATAGTTCCCTCCGTTTTTCACAAAATCAGATCACTTCCGCCCCCTAACGGTCTCCTGAGGAACACGCAACGTGTGACGTCACCTGTTTACAACTGCCAATGAGCACGTGGCGAGCTGATTCTCCGTTCACCATTGGTTGATTTTAGACAGATATGGGCGGGGACTCCTGCGGGAAGAACCAATCGCTTGCGTCATGTAAATTCCGTTTGAAATTTCCCCGGGAAATCTGAGTTTCGCGCGAGGGTTGTTGAGCGCGTAAACCGTATCCCTCCATTCATCAGGCCGTTTCCTGAAGCCATTTCTCGACGGCAGAGACGAGAGTTGCGCTACTTTTAAATCCGTCGCATCTGCCTAAATGCACGTTCCCAAGGACGAATACGTTTTAAAAGTCGATCATTTAGACATTCATCTTCACTTTGGGCCGAATATTTTTAACACCACTGCGACGGATTAGCAGCTAATACGGGCTCGAAAGTTCCGAGAGAAGAAAGTGGTTAGCGGAGCACCAAGATGAGAAGAGGGATCTCCTCGGCTCCGGACAAAGTGATCTTCGCAGGCGTCGGCAGCTCCTCTCTGGACAGTAACATCATCCTCACAGCCCTGTCGGACCGCCTGAACCCGGGTCAGGCTAACACGACCTACATCCAGATCATAACCACCCCGCCGCCCTGCAACCTTACACAGACAGCCAATGTGTGTGTGTCCGAGCCGCAGGTCAACAGCATCTACACAACTCCACAGCAAGCTGCAGCCAACGGAACCGGACCACGACCCGCTGCGGGCAGACCTCCGGTAATAACCCGCACGGCTCGGTTCGGCACGTTTCGGCGCCTCCACAAACGTTAGCTCGCGCAGTTAGCCGAGCTTGTTGTTCGGGAGCTAACGTTAGCTTGTTAGCTCCTGGAGCTAACTTGAAGGTTCGGTTCGGTGTTTGTGTCCGCCAGAAGCAGCGGGAGGACTTGAGCCGGGTTTAATGGTTAAACTGGTAAAAGCATGCCGGCCAGCAGCCAGGTGAACCACTTCACCTGCTCCATGCCCGGGTGGACGCTAGCCTCGGCCTAGTAGCTGCTTTATTTGGGCTTGGGTCTGTTCAGGTTCTGCAAAAGGTTCTGGGTTTAGCTCCAACAGGATGGAAATAACAAAACACGGGCCTCCACAGACTAACAGCTCCATCTCAGCTGGAACCAACCTGACAGGTTCTGGTCCAACTTTGGATGTAGCCTGAAAGTGTTTTAGCTCCAATCTGGGATTACAGATTATTATATTCGCTCTGGGTTCTGATGGACCTGTGCATGTCCAGGTTTCTGTTTCTAAAGGCAGCTGACTGGAGACTCACTCAAGTCTGTGGCCTCAGA
This sequence comes from Garcialebias charrua, assembly GCA_038048925.1. Lineage (NCBI taxonomy): Eukaryota > Metazoa > Chordata > Actinopteri > Cyprinodontiformes > Rivulidae > Garcialebias > Garcialebias charrua. The sequence continues at coordinate 35,901 of JBBPBX010002668.1, forward strand.
GCTGATTGTGCACATTGCCAGTCAAATCAACACTGCTCTGGTTTTGGTGTGCACTCAGGGTTCAGGGCTGGTACATGAATCTGAACCGGTTTATATCTCGGGCTGAGGCCATGACCAGGAGGGGGTGAGAAGATTTGCATGCAGATGTAAAATGGCTGACACTTTTGACAGTCAGAGGACCTTTTCATTTGTTTCTCTAAATAAAATGATCAAAGTGCGATCCAAGTTTAGTCTGTAAAACATCAGTGTACTTATTAAAACATTAAAGTTTTGTCAGTACAACAGCAAAGTGTACGTAGTTATTAAAACATCAAAGTGTAGTTATTAAAACGTAAAAGTGTATTTTATAAAAACATTAACGTGCAGTTTATAAGTCATGAAAGTTTATACAACGTCAAAGTTTAGTTTCAGATGGTTTCAGTGTTTTCTGGTTTCGTTTTGAGTTTTTATAAAAAATGTGCAACAGATCCAAATTGTTTCTTAAAAAGAAAAACAGCACCTTCTACCTTTTTAATTTACATCAGATGTTCAGGGACATCCAAGACATGGGAGGACGAAGGGGTCCTTGGGGACAGGAGTATACAAGACATGGGACGAAGGGTCCTTGAGGACAATTGTATCCAAGACGGGGACGAAGGGTCTTCTGGGACGGGAGTGTATCCAAGACATGGGATGAAGGTCCTCTACGACAAGAGTGTATCCAAGACATAGGAGGACGAACGGGGTCCTCTAGGGCAGGAGTGTATCCAATACATAGAGGGATGAAGGGGTCCTCAGGGACAGGAGCATATCCAAGACATAGTGGGATGCAGGGATCCTTGAGGACAGGAGTGTATCCAAGACGAATGGGTCCTCGGGGACAGGATTGCATCCAAGACATAGAGGGACGAAGGTGTCCTCGGGGACAAGCGTGTATCCAAGACATACTGTAGTGGGATGGAGGGATCCATGAGGACAGGAGTGCATCCAAGACATGGGATGAAGGGTCCTCTAGGACAAGAGTGTATCCAAGACATAGTGGGATGGAGGGATCCTTGAGGACAGGAGTGTATCCAAGACATAGATGGACGAATGGGTCCTTGGGGACAGGATTGCATCCAAGACATAGAGGGACGAAGGTGTCCTCGGGGACAAGCGTGTATCCAAGACATAGTGGGATGGAGGGATCCTTGAGGACAGGAGTGTATCCAAGACATGGGATGAAGGGTCCTCTAGGACAAGCGTGTATCAAATAGTGGGATGGAGGGATCCTTGAGGACAGGAGTGTATCCAAGACATAGATGGACGAATGGGTCCTCGGAGACAGGATTGTATCCAAGACATAGAGGGACGAAAGTGTCCTCGGGGACAAGCGTGTATCCAAGACATAGGTGGGATGGAGGGATCCTTGAGGACAGGAGTGTATCCAAGACATGGGATGAAGGGTCCTCTAGGACAGGGGTCACCAACCTCTTCGAAACTGAGAGCTATTTCGTGGGTACGGAGTCATACAATGGGCACCAGTTTGATAAACTCTTCGGAAATAACAAAGCGTAAATTGAAAAAAAAAAAGTATAATAAACATATTTTAAGAACATATTTTTAAGATAGACATTTTAAAAAATATATAAATACAAAAAAAGAATAACAACTGAATAAAATTGAATTTTAAATGCAGCTAAGTAGTGAGTTGTGCTATTTTTAGAACAGGTCTGAGGGCACCTCAAATGGTCCTTGGGGGCACCCGGCTGCCCGCGGGCACCATGTTGGTGACCCCTGCTCTAGGACAAGAGTGTATCCAAGACAGAGAGATGAAGTGGTCCTTGGGAACAGGAATGTATCCAAGACATAGGAGGACAAAGGAGTCCTCTAGGGCAGAAGTGTATCCAAGACATAGAGGGACGAAGGGGTCCTTGGGGACAGGAGCGTATCCAAGGGACATACTTCAACATGCAGACTACAGTATAGCCAGGATGTCATGTTTGTCCTTAGCTGGACCTGTTTTTGAAAATCAGCCCATTTGTGTTCACAGTTTCAAAACTATTCTGGGCCATGAACGTTATTTTGTTGCCCTCTTCATCTGTCTATATGGTACCAACCTCGGCCTGGTAGCCTGCCCCCACATGTATGAGTTAATGTTGGCAGATTTGAAGTGTAGATGGTCAGATTAGGACCAGTTTTCAGTAACTGATTAGCACCAGTGTGGCTTTTAGACTGAAACATGTTTTCTGTCAGAGGAAAGTGTTAAAATCCAGTTTAGGAGCTCTTTAGACGCCCTGGAGACGACTTATCAGAAAAAAAATTAATAGTACATGTACAGTACTTGTAATTAAAACTTAAGTGATTAGTGCGGTACACGTGAAATTATGAACCTCTGTGAACATTTCAGGACACTTTGGAGCGCTGAGTGCCATTCACCAGAAATCACAGCCCAGTGAGAAACTGGCTTCAAGTGTGACGGATGGTAAAAAAAACAAAATGACCGAAGAGAAACAGAAATGACTCAGGAAGTTGGAAGTGCAGGAACACACCAAGTCCAAAACAGGAAAAAGACCTGCTTTGGGAGAAATTTATTACAGCACTTTATTAATATATTATGGTTTATTCTTATAATACATTAGCTTTTCCATATATTACCACAGTTTATTCAAATGTTACAGCAGTGTTGAAATTAATTCTAATTCTTTTTGTCAGTTATATCTTATTCAGATCCTTAGCTGAGTATATACCGGTGTGTGTGTGTGTGTATATGTACCGCTGTGTGTATATATGTTTATTTTTATTTTTATTTTTTGGGCTGATTCTGTCTTTTAACTCTTGTCAGTAGTGTCTTTCAATTTATACTGTTTAGTTTTGCTCTAACCTGAATTACGGAAATGGGGGCCAAAATCAACGATTCCTAGTTCTGTCAGCACCTGCACTAGATCAGGTGTTTCCAACCAGCATCCATCATCTCACATGAGCTTCAGTCTGAGTTGTTTTAACGTGAACAAAACAATGAGGAACTTTAAAGACTCATTAATATATCATTGTTTAGACCCTGTGTTTGCAGATTAAAAGGAACCCACCTGCGTAATTTTACAGCGTACTGTTGACCGAACATCTGAATGAATCTGTTACTGTTGTTCTGTTATATGACATTCAGAGAATTATAAAAACATGTTTGTTTATGAAGAGGTTTCAGTGTTAAATAACTTAAACATGGCTAGGGTGACCATTTCTGTGAATACACTTTGTTTCCAGGCAAAGAGACGGTTGGCGCTGGATGATTCAGACCACCAGTACCAGTTAGAAGCAGCTAAAACTCCAAGAGGGAGAGGAGCGGGCGCAGCGGCCAATGGGGTGCGGCTGAAGACGCCCAGAAGTAAGTACTGTAGTGATTAATGCCAGGAGAGACCTGACGTTCTGATTAGACTGTCAGTGCATAACTTTCCACACAAAGTTCTGTTTGGTTTGGTGAAAGAGATGTACACATCTAGATTTTTTTTAACCATCTTGATGGTAAAACAACAAATCCTGAAAGCAAAACAAAACCTGATGACATTTTTTTCCTGGAAGTTAAATTCAATTACCGGTAATTGTATTTATAAAGTGCCAAGTCCCAACAGAAGTCGTCTCAGGGCACTGTACAAAAACGTTCATACACGTTAATAAAGCCAATTAGTAAAAGTTCTCTTATCTATAGGAAACCAGCAGATTGTGTTGAATCTTCACTTCTTCGCAGTCTTCCATCCTGAGCAAGCACAAAGGCAACAGTGGAAAGGAAAAACTTCCTTTTAACAGGAGGAAACCGAACGGAACCAGCTCAGGACAAGAGGCCATCTGCTTCAATCAGCTGGGTTTGAGAGGAACAGGAAGGAGGAAAAAAACATACGACAGGTCCAGGTGGACTTTCTATTGGATGAAATACAAAAAACACATTAAGGATAGAAATAATTACAAACACAAACATGTAGAGTAGAGCAAGTATGGGGCCAAGATGGTGTAGAGGCAGGGCTGCCGACTTGGGACCCGAAGGACACAGGTTCAAACCCCGGCCCCGGCCACTACACACCTTGGGGTGTCTATGAGTGCACACCTATTTCCCCAGCTCCCCGGGCGCTTTCTATGGCTGCTCACTGCACCACCTGGTGGTGGTTGGGTTAAATGCAGAGACGAATTTCGTCTTGTATGGGAAACATACACAGATGACAGAAATGTGACATTTATTTATTTTATTTATTTAAAGACAGCAGCAGAGTGAGGAAATGTGGTCAGTTTGTCCTCTAGTAGTCTAAGCTAATAACAGTATAACTAAGGGATAGCTCAGGAAACCCAAGCCAACCAGGATTTATCAAAAAGAAAAGACTTGAGCCTAATCTTTAAAGTAGACAATGTGTCAGCCTCACGGACAGAAACAGGAAGTAGGTTCCACATGAGAAGAGCCTGGTAACTGAAAGCTCTGCCACCCATTCGAGCAAACTCTAGCACTTTAACAAACTCTAGGAACCACAAGTAAACCTGCAGTCTGATAGCAAAGTGCTCTGTTAGAAAAATATGGAACAATAAGATCGCAAATATAAGATGGAGCTAGGTTGTTGAGGGCTTTGTAGTTTAGAAGTAAGATTTTGAATTCAATTCTGGATTTGACAGGGAGCCAATGAAGAGAAGCTTAAACTAGAAAGATATGACCTCCCACTAGCTCCAGTTAAGACTGGTAGCAGCATTTTGGATCAAATTAAGACTTTTTAAATAAGTATTTGGACACCAATAAACCATTGCAATAGTTCAGTCTAGACGTGACAAAAGCGTTTTCTGCGTCATTTTTAGACAAAATATTTTTAATCTTGGTGATGGACCTTAAAGACCTTTAAGGATTAGAAACTCTGTTCTTTAACAGTCATATTTTAACGTAAAAACATTTTCATTCAACCTTTATTTAGGCAGGTTAATCCCATTGAGTCTCGAGGACTCATTTACAAGAGAGACCTGGTTACAAACAAAGAATGATGACAACAGCAACAGTAGATAATCCATGGACAATCAACAATAGACAGTCATAAGAGAGGCATACAGATTTTTATTTATTTTTTAAACAAGTTAAAACAAAGATGTCAAAGTAGCAAAACAGACCGATTATAAGGCAGATGTAGAAAATCAAAAACAGGAACATGTCTGCATTGATTTTCTACATCTGCCTTATAATCTGTCTGTTATAATCTGTCTGTGTCAGAGCACATAGAAAAATCTCAGGTTTGTCTTGATTGAGTACATATGTGGTTAACACACTACGTGTGTTTTGTGCAGGTCGTTCAAGTTGAGATTATTAGAAATGTAAAAAAAAATAGTTCTAGCTTTGGAAACTAATGTTTGGAGGCAGCTTGAACAGAAACCAGCTGAATCCTTTTCCATAAAATAAATCTAAACTTTTGCAAAACATTTTAGCTTCCACTCATGGCTTGATGAGTGACTTAATTGTATCATTTTTAAAATCATAAATACCTAGATAATTTTCAGAGTTTTTATTCATTAAAGCTGGTTTCTGTTTTGATTAAACAAAAATGACACACTCTTCTCCAAAAGAATAAAGCTCTTTATATTTCTAGTCTTGAAGCAGCTAAAATGTCTTGCCTGAAAACACTTTCACATGAATTTTATTGCATGATGAAGTTGGGCAAACCGAACTGTTGTTTCTGACGATGCTCTCGACACCAGCTGCTAAGAAAAATCCTGCTTTTTAAATTATTATTATTATTTTTTACAAATACTGATCCTGTCACATGGTTCTACTGGCTACAGTAATTCCTTATCACCAACAAAAACAACACAAGTTAAAACCTCCACTTTATTTCTTTTTGCCCACCTTAGCACCAAAGTCTCCACCAGAGAAGACCCGGTATGACACGTCGTTGGGCCTGCTAACAAAGAAGTTTGTGGATCTTCTTGCTCAGTCCTCTGATGGGGTTTTGGACCTCAACCTTGCAGCTGAAACCTTACAGGTCAGTCTTGTCCGTCCGTCTGTTTTTCTTTTTGTCTTTCTGGTTCTGAAGTGGGGTTGTGAGGGCAGCAGCTTGTGCGTGGACGTCCAGACATCTCTTTCCACAGCCACCTCCTCCAGCTCTTCAGGTGTTCCCAGGCCAGCTGAGAGACAAAATCTATCCAGCGTGTCCTGTTTTCCTCATTCTCCTCCCAGCTGGATATGCCTGGAACAGCTCCCTAGGAAGTGAAATTTTTTTTTGTCATCATTGCATTCACACACAACAAAGAGTTTTGTCCTCTGCGTTGAACCACTCACACATGTAGAGCAGCGGAAAAATATTGAAGCGACCAGTGAAGTAGTTAGAGCTTAGGTGTCGTGCTCAAGGACACTGAAACGTGTGGGCATGGTGGGGAGTCGCACTTGTTACTTTGTGGTGCAAATGACAAAAAGAAACTCTTGACAACAACTGTCCTACCACTGCGCCACAGTTGCCCCTTACGCCAAAAATACACTACACGCGTTGCAGCTCCGCCCCGCTCCGGTCCGACCTCCGCAGCAAATACGCACCCATTATAATCAATGACAGAGTTTACACTGGCTCCGCACGGCGGCGGAGAGCTGCGGAGAGCGGACGGCAGTCCGTCAAAATTAGAAATTTTTCTATTTCTGCCGGATGACGGAGCTGTGCCGTAGTCAACTTTTGAAGATTACGTCGCACCAACAGGAAAAGGAACGAGCACAACTTCCGTATTTACAAAATAAAATCACCACAGGCGGACTAATCCTAGCTCTATACGGATTTATTTGTACAAAAATGCTGTCAAACTATCATTTATAGCATTCTATGACTAAACTATTATATTTATGACTATGACTACGCCTAATAACGCAATACAAGAAATAAATAAATAAAAAAGTATTTTATTCTGAAATGTAAACATCACTTCCTGTTGCTCAAACCATGTAGCTCATTTACGAGAGAAGATCAAGGCAGCAGTCTCTCTACAGTTGTTCTCCTTCTTCCACCGAATGAATTGTTTTGTTCTGACTTACTTATTTATCACTTGATTTATCGCGCGATCTCGCACGTGTCTCGGAGCGGCGCATCCAGGCGGACCTGAGCGGAGCGGAGGCAGTGGAAATTGGACTCGCTCAGCTGCGACCTGCGGACCGGAGCGGGGCGGAGCCGCGTGCAGTATATTTTTGGGGTTAGGAGGCGTCAGAGGATCATCCTTACCAGATTGTCTTGGCTTGGATTGTCTTGTCTGGATGTGGAGGAGCAGCAGCTCCTCTCTGAGTCTCCTGGATAACTGAACTTCTCACTCAATCTTTAAGGAAGAGTCCAGCTACCCTTCGGAGGAAATTCATTTAGACCTCCCGGATCCACTATCTCATTCTTTTAGTCACTACCCAGAGTTCATGGCCATAGGCGAGGGTAGGAACGTAGACCGACCGGTAAACAGAGAGCTTTACCTTGTAGCTCAGCTCCCTCTTCACCACAATGAACCAGCACAAAGTCCACAATACTGTACTGCAGAAACTGCACAGATCTGTCTGCCAATCTCCCGTTCCATTATTCATTTTCATTTCATTTATTTATTTAAGTTAGGACAATGCATATTAATCAACGTGATAGCAGTAAGCAGTAATGTAAAAATGCCGGAGTTAGCACAATAGCTAGTTTTCATCCGTTGTCCTAAGGCAGGTAAGAAATAAGAAACCTGCCTGATTCCCTCACTGTGAACAAAACCATGAGATACTTAAACTCCACCCCACTCCCAACCCAGAGAGGGCAATCCAACCTTCTCCAACTGAGCACCATGGCCTCGGATCTGGAAGTTCTGACCCCCATCCCATCTGCTTCATACTCACTGTAAACTGCTTCAGTGAGAGCTGGAGATCACGGCACGATGATGCCAGCAGGACCACATCATCTGCAAATAACAGATGGAATCCTGAGGCCAACAAACCTGGCTGATTCAAGATGGCTGCCATAGTTAGTCAATCTTGGTAAATGCAGAAACGGCTGCGGCTCAATAAATTTTGATTTAATATTGAGCTAAAACTTTGTGCAGTAGTGATTCCCAACACAGTCTTTGAACATCAACAGATCATATGAGAGTTCTATAACTTTAGCATAAACTGTTGAAATCAACCATCTGTTAGCAAAAGCCATGAGTCACTGGACAGGTTTTAATGAAACTCATAAAGTAATCATTGGAGGTACATCTACAGCTGGTTAACTTTTGGGGTCAACTTGATTCAAGATGGCTGCCGTAGCTAAGCGGTGGTTCACAATTTTCCAACATTTCACAAGCCTACAAACCGTGTTTTGGTTGGAGGGGGGTCAAGGACTGGTGTACGCGTTTCAGAATAAAAAAATGTTGAATGTTTTTTTAGATGCGCCCGGCATAACCAACATGTTCCTATTCTCTCGCATTGCAAATATTGACAGGCCGCTGGACAACACACAACTTTTGTTATGCACAATTAACAGCACTGAGTCTTCATTCAGTGCAAACGCATAAGAGCCGAGCACTGCTGGTACCATTTCAAGTCCTCACCATGCTGGAGGTCCTTACAACCAGAGCCCCGAGTGACTGTTTACAGTTCTGTTATTAAACATGTGTAAAGTTAAACGTGCCTCAGTCTCAGAAGTGCGCCGCTGGCAGATTCCCTTTACACTAGGAGTTTGTAGCTCAAGTACAGGAAGTGGGGTCTCGCGTTACTGAATGGGAGGCGATGGGCATCTGTCCTTTTCTTTATTGCCACCCTTCTGTCTGAACGTTTAACCTTTTCATTACTTCTGCTCTGACAGCTGCACACACCGCCACTCTGCTTTGAGCACAGCGTTTGTACTTTAATTTAGGAGTGTCTCCGTCTCTGTCCATAAAATTCTTAATTTTCCTGCATCAGTTTTGATCACACATGGAGGACATTTAAATGGAGGTATGCCCATGGATATCTCAAGGCAATGTTCACTAGGATATATGAAGGAGAGTAGCACAGATACATGCATGTGCATGGTTTGATAAATCTGAATTTTAATTTAACCTTTATACAGGTTAGTCTCAACGAGCCTCGAGGACTCATTTACAAGAGAGACCTGATTTAAACAGAATGATGACAATGGTAGACAATCATAAAAGAAAGCATATAAATTGAAAATATAAATGGAAGAAATGATGTTTAAAATACTAAACAAAAATAGCTACATTATAAAGAGATGTAGAAAACTAAAAACAGGAACATGTCTGCATTGGATTTTGTCATGAACTTACACAGCTTTTTAAAGCCATTTAGAGAGGTCAAGGTCAAGAGCTTCAGATATTTTTTATAAGATATTCCAGGAAACAGGAGCGGAGTAGGAGAAGGCCCTTTTGCCAAGTTCAGTCCTCACTGAGGGAACACTGCAGGTAATCATGTCCTGAGAGCGCACGCTGTAGCTGCACTCACGCAGAGACATGTAGGAGGAGATGTATAAAGGCAGCAGACCGAGAAGTGATTTAAAGATGAAAATGTACTACTACCCGTAATAGTGCTGGGCGATATGGAAAAAATCATATATCACAATATGGACTTTTTAATATCACGATAACGATATATATCACGATATATACAACACAATGTGTGTGTGTGCACAGGAAAAATTTGGACCAAAGTTTTTTTATTTTTTTATTATTTTATTTTTATTTTACTACAGATACTTTACTCCAGATACTCCTTCTGTTCACTCTGTTCACATATGATTGTACAGCCACACTTCCAGGCTGTCATATTGTTAAGTTTGCAGATGATACAGCGGTGGTGGGATGCATCACAAACAATGATGAGTCCAGCTACAGACAGGAGTAGTGCTGGACGATAATTCAATAACGATAAATATCGCGATATACTTTTATTCAATAACGATGATATGAAGTTTAAGCATATTTTCGATATTTCGATAGGATTTTACAACGTTTTTCTGTTTCTGTTCGGGTTGGAGCGGCTGCTTCAACAACCCGCCCGGACAGAAAAAGCTGTGACACAAAACGTGCGTGGTGACGTCGTTGTTACGCAGCGCTCACTCCAGCAGCAGGCGTTAGCGGTAGCAGGCTAAAAGCTAAGCTAGTCTCCAAAGCGCGTTAAGTTTTCGCTTCAAAACGAGTCAAACGAGTGCTCATGACCGTCAGAATGTGACTGAACAAAGTTTCACAAGCGAAGAGAAAGAGACGACATCACTGATGAGAGGAAAGACTAATTCGTCGGTGTGGACGTAGTTCGGTTTTGTTAAACTGCAGGTCTCATCTGCAGCGAGTCTTACTCGGTTTCTTTATTTTGCAAAACGTGACAAAGTCGTTCTAACTAGCGGTGGAAACATCTATTCTAACTTGTTTAATCTGAAGAGTTTCCACTCGATATAATATGAGAGTCAGAAGATGAAGAACAATAAAGTTTGAGCCAACGTTTCCCTGAAACTACAACGTAAACAAACAGCCCCAGCAGCGCTGCATGTTTTTTTATTCAAAATAAAACAAATTCATCAGAAGAAGAAAAAACACTGAATGAAAATGTGCAGAAAGACGAAAATAGTGTTTTAATATCTGCCCCTTGTTTAAAAAATACAAAATAACTACAAACAAACAACCTTCACTTCACCTGCACCACACCTTCCCAACAACTTTGATTTAATCATCTTTTAAAACATAGTTTTAGAAATGTTTATGGTGATATCAAGTCAACACAATCCTGTTTCCTGATTTACAACTCAGCTCCTTCAAACTAGTCCTAAATGGAGGTTTTACAAACATTTACATTCCCTTCAGGGTTTAATAACTTTAAACAAATTTTAATTGAATATTTGGGGGGTAATTTTTTTTTCAGTTTTATACATGACTTGTAAAATACTATGTTCAACCAAATCATAAAATTTTAATAATTTAAACTGATGAAATATTTGTTGGGTGACCATAGCACTTCCTACTAATAATTCTTGTAGCTCTTTAAAAACAAAACAAAAAAAACAGGGTTTGTAATAGTTTTACATGCTTTTCCCCAAACTTCAATACAACAGATTAAATATGGAACAATCATTACATTATTCAATATATTCAAAACTTTGTCATTCAAAAACTATTTTACTTTATACAGTAATGCAATTGATTTTGTTATTTTTATTCTTAAGTAATTTCCATGAGATTTCTATGTCAGCTTCTTATAAATAACAACACCCAAAAGTTTTATTTAATTAACTATGAATTTCAATGCTGTAAATTTTAAAGATGTTTAAAGTTAAAACTATTAATATTGACACAGTTGAGAATTTTATGGCAAGAAAGTTCATGCTCAATAATCCACGTACCAAATCCAATAATTTTCAGTCGGGTCATCTGGACAGTTTCTTTTTATAGAAATTGGATGGAGGATGGAGGGTGAAACGTTTCTATAAAAAAGAAACTGTCCAGATGACCCGACTGAGAATTATTGGGTTGAGAAGTTTATGTTTATTTGATGGTGATTTCCATCTTTTTGGAGGCTAAATACAAATACAAGGAGAACATTAATTTATTTGTATAGTTTATAGTTTTTTTTTAGGCTTTTATATTGTTTATATCGATATCGAATTATATCGATATCGACCGAAATTAAGAACTATATCGTGATAAAAATTTTGGCCATATCGTCCAGCCCTAGACAGGAGGTGAAACACCTGGAGAGCTGGTGCAAAGAGAATAATCTTCACATGAATGTGAAGAAGACAAAGGAGATGATTGTGGACTTCAGAAGGAACAAACACACCCACGCCCCACTGAAAATAGGTGGGTCTGCAGTGGAAGTGGTCTCCAGCTACAAATACTTGGGTGTACACATGAATGATAACCTCAGCTGGAGCAACAACACCACCAGCCTGATCAAGAAAGGTCATCAGAGACTCTACTTCCTCAGACGGCTGAGACGTGCTGGTCTGAGCAGCCCAGTTCTCACCTCCTTCTACAGGTGTGCAGTGGAGAGCATCCTGTGCTCCAGCATCAACGTGTGGCATGGAGGCTGCACAGTTGAAGAGAGGAAAGCTCTACAGAGAGTGGTGAAGGCTGCACAGAAGTCTGTTGGAGTCAGTCTCCCCACCATCACAGACATTTACACCTCCAGATGCAGGAAAAGAGCCACCTGCATCATGAAAGACCTCACTCACCCAGCACACTCACTCTTTGCCCCACTCCCCTCAGGACGGAGGTTGAGGAGCATCAAATGTAGAACCACTAGACTGAGGAACAGCTTCTACCCTGAGGCTGTTAGACTCATGAATAAATAAAAATAAAATAAAAAATAAACACTGCAAAATATCACATCATGCTGATGCTGATCTGTTTTCTTGTTGCTGTGTTCATCTGTGACCATCTGCTCATACAAACTCATGTTCGTGCTGCTGTTTATTTCCACTATATTAGGCTTAGTGTATTACTAGTTGATGTTTTTCTTAGTTAATTCTAGATGTTATTACTGTTTTTCTCTTGCATTTGTTGTTGGATGTAACTGGGACCCCGTGTACATAATCTCGTTTTCATCACATGTACCACATGCGGTGCAAATGACAATAAAGACTCTCTGACTCTGATACAGTTACAATTATAAGAATGTGAACAAAAAGAACAAGGAAATTTGGACCAAAGTACGTAGAAAAGGAGTTTCTACTTTGGTCCAAATTTTTCCTGCAGGTGGCGGTAAAACAACGGCTGCTAATAAAACCCACGAAGAAGAAATCCACTCTGGAATCTGGAGTAAACAAGGCAAGAAACAGAAAAGAGAAAACGTTGCGTTTGATTCCGGTTCTGTTGTGTCTCTGGTCTGTTTTGTATTGGTTAACTGGACCCGAGTTCGGACTCGGTTGGACTCTGGGTTCGTGTCCTCCGAGTTTCAGCGGAGCGAAATAATGGAAGCTAACAAGGTGAGCTTCCCCCCTCTTTTTGGTAAAAGTTCTTCCTCGGGCTGCCTGTGCAGCTGTTTCTCCTTGTTGTGACACCGGCTTCATGCCCCTGCGTCTCCATGCTCTCGAGTTTAACAACGTAAAGCATGTGTCGCAAACCCGCGCGTGCGTCAAACATAAAGCAGCGCCGTCATCTCGCAAAACCACAATATGAAGCTTCTTTGCGACAGTTATTTTTTTATTCTTATTTATCACGATAGAGACGATAGAAGGAAAGTAGCACGACACGTTTCTATCGCCCCCACAATATAAATCGTCATATCGCACAGCACTAACCGTAATAATAATTTCGTTCCACCCCATGTACCACATGGACTGCAAATGACAAAGTACCTTAAATTCTTGAATCCTGGTACCAGTTGAAGAGTCTGTAGCCGTTTTCGCATTGACCAGCCCTCCCCAGTCCGGGTCGTCTCTGGTTGGCCCAGAGCCAGCCCTGGCCCGCCCTCGTTCATTACGCATTATGTGGAGAGCAAGCCTTGAAGTGGGTGGGGTGTTCACTTGAAGTGGGTGGGGTGTTCACTTGAAGTGGGTTGGGTGTTCACTTGAAGTGGGTGGAGTGTTCTTGTGTGCGCGCTTACAGTGTTTTAAGAGAGGACACGCCGCTAACAAGTATTTGTTTGCTGAGTACATGTATATATATTAGTGGTTCTGAGTTTAATATTTGTTAATAACTGATTACAAATCAGCTTATGTTACAACGTAAATAACACGAAGCGCGCACCCATTTCCGCGCGACCTGAATGTCATTAAACAATAACTAATATTGTCTAACTGTTGCGCGCAGCCAGGGTTTTAAAATATAACTAATAATCTCTAACTTCTACGTGCAGCTAAAATGTTAAGAGGAGTGATTCCTATATGGGTAAGGTGGACACCTGAAAATCCAGTCCGCTGTATAGCTCAAAGCGTTAATGCACTGCCATTTTGACCCGGCGAAGCGGGTTCGCTTCCCGCCTGGGACAAAGTTATTTTACTTTTTTTTTTTTTATTGGAGTAAATAAAAAGGAGTTTGTTAACCAAACAAACTCCTTTTTATTTAAAAGAAAATGTGAATAAAAAAAAAAAAAAGTAAAATAACTTTGTACCAGGCGGGAAGCGAACCCGCTTCTCCGGGTCAAAACAGCAGTGCACTAACGCTTTGAGCTACACAGCGGACTGGATTTTCAGGTGTCCACCTTACTCATATAGGAATAACTCCTCTTAACATTTTGGCTGCACGTAGAAGTTAGAGATTATTAGTTATATTTTAAAACCCTGGCTGCGCGCAAGAGTTAGACAATATTAGTTATTGTTTTAGTTATTGTTTAATGACATTCAAGTCGCGCTGAAAGGCGGAAATGGGTGCGCGCTTCGTTGTTATTTACGTTGTAACATAAGCTGATTTGTGATCAGTTATTAACAAAAATTTAACTCAGAAAAACTAATTCAGCTAACAATTGTTTTAGGGGTTTCTGTAGTTAAATTTGAATGAAATACAGCCCTACGGTACTGAGGTTGTTGTTAGAACGAGTCCAGCCCCTGCTGCAAACAACGAATCAAATGTGAGCAGTACATGACGTCAAACTGGGCCGGGGGAGCTGGGCCCGATAGAACCACGGTGGAGATGGTTCCATGACGAGGGCGGAGCCGGGGAAAAAAGGAAAATGCAAACACGCTGAACCCGGGTTGGAGGGCGGGCCGGGCCATAGAGGGCTGGTCAATGCGAAAACGGCTTGTGTGAAGTTGATAATGACCAGTTTACCAGTGAATACAGGGTGCAGTGGTGAGTATGGCAGTTACAGCCAGTTATAAATCTTAGCACACAGTGATAGACAGCATCCAGCATCTGCAGGGTTCTTGTAGGAGCATTCATGTAAATAGTGTCACCGTATCAATGGAGGGAAGAAAAGTCACAGTTACTTACAAGGCGTTTCCTAGCATTCAGTGTTAGACAGGATCTGTTTCTGAAAAAGAATCCCAGTTTAACTTTCAGTTTCTTTACTAGGTTTTTGACATGGGGCTTAAAGGAGAGAAGCAAATCGACCAACATACCCAAGTATTTGTAGGAATTGACAAACTCAATAGGGACACCATTCGAGGGTAAACTAGAAGAACTGCTGGGACCGACTTCCTGTTTGAAAACAACGTCCCTTTGGTTTTATCAGCATTTAGGACACGTTTGAGACGGAACAAATCTGACTGGATGATGTCAAAGGCAGATTGCAAAAGCTGGAAAACCTTAGCAACTGTAGGTCAACAATAAACGACTATCATCAGCATAGAAATGTAAGGACACATCAGGGATGATCTGACCTACATTATTTATATACAGTACAGTAGATTGCGAATACAGGTAGTCCCCGACTTACGAGCGAGTTCCGTTACAACGAGGCGCTCGTAACACGGAAATCTCGTAATTTGGAACGGCCGCCACGTGTCTCGTAAGTCCGGAATTTCGCTCGTAAGTTGGAACGGTTTTGCTAGCGCGACTACAAACACTCGTTTTTCATCGAAAAACTGCTTATGAGTGCATAAAAATGATCGGAAACGTGTGTCCACATGTTTAGCTAACGAACTGTGGTGAAAAAACACAGAAAAACTCAGTATTTTTTGCGTTTTTTCCAAAAATTTGCCAGCTCGTAAGTCTGGATCCTCGTAAGTTAGAGCGCTCGTAAGTCGGGGACTACCTGTAGTAGGTTTGGGCATCGTTTGAATTTGAAAGATTCCGAATTCCTCATTTTGATTCCGGTTCCTATCAATTCCCAATTCCGATTCTTTTTAGAGGCGAGGTTAAAAAAAAGTCACGTTATTAAAGAGCTACAGTAGTTAGCCAGAGTTCTTTCTGGATGAAATAATTTGAACTTCTATTTGAATTTGAATTTTATGAACTTTTTACTTTTTGTTAAATTTACTATGAATTTCTCACAGGGCTATTTTCAACCAGTATATAAATATCAAACTTATGAACTTCAATATGTTATGAATTTTCTTTTTGCAGGGGTACACTTTTACAAGAGAGCTTTATGTTTGAAAACCTCATGGAAACACATTTCCACATGTCCAGTGTGTGATGCTGCAGTCATGTTACTGAGCTCTCACTGATGAGCTAACCTGCTGCAGAATATCAAACAAAAGTATTATTATTATTATTAGCAGCAGGTACGGTATAAAATCAGAAACTGTTCTTGTTGAGGACTATGATCATATCTTCTTCTCAGGCAGTATGTGTGAGTGTTCTGGACAGAACGTGTCTCTTGCAGTGGACAACACATGTTCACTGGGTGTAGAAGAAGCGTCAAAACATAAATATGAGGATGCAAGATCTGACAGCAAATGATAAGTTTTGTGATGGTTCCACCACCACCAGCAGCAGGGTCCTCAGACAGAATGGCTGGTGGAATGTCCTGGTCCATCTGCAGCTCTCTCTCCACTTGTTTCTTCATGGACATGGAACTGTGACACTGTTCTGTGCCTCTTCCTCAGCAAAAAGCTCCTCCAGTGGAGACTTTCTGGACAGACTGGAGGGAGGTGG
>JBBPBX010002668.1:52504-69598 GCA_038048925.1 Garcialebias charrua
TTCTCAGGCCTTTCTTCAGACTGCATGGTGACCCCATCATCTCTACAGTCTTCCTCTGTTGACCACAAAGAACATTACTATTTAGATTTCCGATTTTAGCATGTGACTGCTGGTGGAATTGAACCCCCAGCTTTCCCGTTGGAGGAGACTGCTCCAGCCTCTCAGCCACAGCTGCCCTCAGCTGAAGAGGATTATTATTTAATATGCTGGTGAAGATTCTCAGTCGTCCAGGACATGATGAAATCAAAAAAGGCGTTCAATACAGGATCAACTGGACTTTATTTGTTGTAGAAAACGTTTCGACTTCTGTCCAGAAGTCTTTTTCAATTCTGAATGGAAGCTGTGAGAACGAGAAGTTTTATACAGGCTTACAAGTCACGCACCAACATATGAAATTGGAAACTGAAATAACACCACAAATTAACTAACATGCCCATTCTATTTAAATTGACAAAACGACACATCCCAGCTTAACAAAAGGGGGTTTGTAACACATACATGTAAATTGAAAGATCACACCTTAACGGTAGGAGGTTCCCTTGAGGTCTCTGTTAGAAGACACAAAACTGTATGTAAATTGACAAACAACACCTCCCAAACAACAACAGAGGCTACTCAGAGAACTTTGTTAGTCTAATTTACAGACAAGGCATCCCTGCTCCCATCCGGTGTAAAACGTTTCGGAATCAAATCCAAAACTGAGTTATAGGTCTTAGACAGTTGAAATCTCAGACCTCCTCCTCTGTTAAGAGAAGGTTTTTCTCTCTTAACATACACAGCTTCCTTTACCCCCCTCTCAAACCATCTGTGTTCTCGGTCCAAAATTTGAACATTCTGGTCCTCAAAGGAGTGTCCCTTGTCCGTGAGGTGGAGGTGAACGGCAGAGTTGTCAACTGTCTAAGACCTATAACTCAGTTTTGGATTTGATTCCGAAACGTTTTACACTGGATGAGAGCAGGGATGCCTTGTCTGTAAATTAGACTAACAAAGTTCTCTGAGTAGCCTCTGTTGTTGTTTGGGAGGTGTTTGTCAATTTACATACAGTTTTGTGTCTTCTAACAGAGACCTCAAGGGAACCTCCTACCGTTAAGGTGTGATCTTTCAATTTACATGTATGTGTTACAAACCCCCTTTTGTTAAGCTGGGATGTGTCGTTTTGTCAATTTAAATAGAATGGGCATGTTAGTTAATTTGTGGTGTTATTTCAGTTTCCAATTTCATATGTTGGTGCGTGACTTGTAAGCCTGTATAAAACTTCTCGTTCTCACAGCTTCCATTCAGAATTGAAAAAGACTTCTGGACAGAAGTCGAAACGTTTTCTACAACAAATAAAGTCCAGTTGATCCTGTATTGAACGCCTTTTTTGATTATTATTTAATATGTGTAAATAAATGTCTAAAAGATAAAGTAATGTAAATATTTTTCAGACATTTATTTTGTAGAGTTACAGCTGCTTGTTAATAAATGTTGCTGTGTGACAACTGGGACAAAGCTTTGACTCAGAAATATATTTTTGTTATTATTTTATGGAAAGAAAAATATATTGAGATATATATTATATATCGCGATTCATCATAAATATATTGAGATATTAATTTTTGTCCATATCGCCCAGCCCTATGCTCTGCTATTCACCCAACCACCCACTCGTCGACAAAATCCCTGAAAAGACGAGTGCCCAAGGCAAGTGACCTATTGGAAACACTGTATACCTTATAGAAACAACTCTATCTTTTTATCACAATTCTGTTTAAACTACAGTTTGTAGATTTTCTAAAGCAGGGGATTAATAAAACTGTTTTTAAAGCTCTTTTTTAAAACTCATATTTCAAAGCTGGGACTTTTATTTAATTAGAAAAACTGTCAAACAGCGTCATGGAGACTGTTTCAAACAACAAAACTGTATGGTGATTCATTGTAGGCAGCCATATTCTATGAAACAATGCTAAAAATTTGACTACATCAGCAACAATTCTGAATGTTGAATTCTAAAAATCTAAACAATGCAGACAGGAACAGACCAGCAGTTTGGACTCTTAAGTCAGTATGCAACAGAGGGGTGTTGAAGGTACTTTCACTCATCTTCCAGTGGCTGTTGGTTATGTCACATTACCATAATGTCTGTGGTGTGAACATAACCAGAGAGAAGTTCCTTAAAGGCAAAACAAAAAGGTTTCAAAGGCGTTTTGAGGGTTATGAGGGTGTGGAGCTTGCTTGACCCCATTTAATCATAAGGTTTTACCGTACTCGGGGCCCATTTTCTCAATTGCAGATACATTATGTTATAGCCACACACAGTACATCCAGACCTCTGCTCCAATATATCGGAGCTATCAGTTGTCAGCACTATTCATGTAGTGTCTGGGTGAAAAGTAATTCTAAATTACAGCCATCTCTAAATTTGGCGTCAGGATTATTTCACCGCCTGTCCAAAGGCGACACTTTAAGATAAGATTTGTGTGTTGTGTTAAACCTTTGTCTTCTTTTTTGAGGAGTGTATACTTTGTTCAACCACATTGAGTAGATTAAAATTAGAAGAGGTAGAAAATGATGCACTGAAGATGCTCGAGCATTCAGTGTCTAGAGGACCAGTGCACCAGTCAGTTTAAACAAGCCATTGCTAGTACTTAAAATAATTGATCTCAAACAGCATGAGAACAACTGTATGGAAGCCCATTTCCGCCAGTCTATTAAAAAAATTGCAGAAAATTGAGATACTATCTCAAAAATTTGACTTAGTATCTCAAAATTTTGACTTGGTATCTCAAAATTTTGAGATACTATCTCAAAATTTTGAGATACTAAGTCAAAATTTTGAGATAATTTCTGCAAATTTTTTTTAATAGACTGGTGGAAATGGGCTTCCATACAACTGCTCTCACAGACACTGCAGGCTTTTTTATCATGCAATATATATTTTAGAAGTCTGAGGCCATACTGATTGGCACCCCTCACCAGGTACAAACATCTCCTAACAACACTTTCCTTTTCTGGACAAGACATCCCCCTCTCCACCTCTGTTACTAATCTTGGAATAAAAATGGACTCCAATCTTACATTTGAAAATCACATTAAGCTTCTGTTTAAAACTTGCTTCTTCCATCTTCGAAACATCTCCAGACTTCGCCCATCCCTAACTTTTTCCGATGCTGAGAAGCTCGTCCATGCTTTTGTCTCCTCCAGGCTCGACTACTGCAACTCCCTGTTTATTGGAATCCCTGGCAAAAACCTTCAGAAACTTCAATATATTCAAAACAGTGCAGCAAGGATCTTGTTGAGAGTTCGTAAATTTGAACATATTACGCCCATTCTCCATAACCTTCATTGGCTTCCTGTCGCCTACAGAATTCAGTACAAAACTGCTCTCATTACACATCAATGCTTACATGGAGCTTCACCAGATTATCTGAAGGATATTCTTATTCCATACTCATCCACCCGGTCGCTGCGGTCACAGAACAGTAATCTCCTTCACATTCCGAGAACCAAATTAAGGACCATGGGAGACTGGGCTTTCAGTGTGGCTGCCCCCCGCCTGTAGAACTCTCTTCCTGACTGTCTGAGAGCCCCACAGTCTGTGGCTGACTTTAAAGACCGTGTAAAGTAAAATTAAATTTGTGTTTTGAGTTTGTCACACGGCATAAATATGTGTTATTAATCACCCATATAAATCTGACTGATTAAAAACATTGTTTACCTTATAAAATTAAGTCTCAAATATAAGGAAAAAACATGATTTTCCCAGGGTCTGGAACGGTGGGGGCGTGTCAGCGCGTGGGCGTGGTTTCAGCGCAGTTCTGCAGCTCAGAGCAAGTAGGAGGACCCTCTCGCTCAGAGCTGAACTGTGTGTGGAGGAGGAAGACAGGTTCATCAGTAAACCTGCTCTGTTTGCTCCTTTTTCCAAGAGTTACGCTGTTTTTAGTGCACAAACAACTCTGGTTTTATTTTAAAAGTTGAGGACACAACTATAATTCATAACTCCGCTGTTCTGTGTTTAGAAGATGAGCGGACTCGCGCGGCTGCACCCGGTCCGACCCGACACATCGCATGCGGGGGCTGTGTTGGTGATTAAAATAAAGAGTAATCACGTTGATAACTAAGTATGCAATGGACCTGTCGCATTTTCTTAGCAAAAAAGGAGCTTGTGAACTTGTAGGGCACAGGCTTAGCAATAAAAAAAAGAAAGAAAAGAAACAGGAAAGGCGGCGGCGGTGTCCGGAGGCTGAGGAGGGAGACGGTCAGTAGCAGGTGCCCTGACCATTAAAACATCCAGGGAAGATGCAGGAACGAGGCATAATTGATTAGCTAGCTAACAATGAACAAAAATATCTATGCTATTGCTATCTGATGCTATCTGCGATTCGCGAGTGAACGGCTCCACCCATGCGAAGAACAATTTATATGACTGGAGCAGCAGGGGGTAGGGCTATACTAATGAGGACCGCGTGACGAAACGCGGTCCCGTTTAAAACACGCCTAAAAAATCCTGAAATAGAAATATGTTTATACACAGTTTGCTCTATAACTCCAAAATTAATTGAGCTACAATTTTGAGACTTTTTACTCATTTACAAGATTACAATTACAGTAGTGCTGGACGATAATAACGATGATATGAAGTTTAAGCATATTTTCGATATTTCGATAGGATTTTACAACTTTTCACTGACGTTTTTCTCTTTCTGTTCGGGTTGAAGCGGCTGCTTCAACAACGCGCCCGGACAGAAAAAGCTGTGACACAAAACGTGCGTGGTGACGTCGTTGTTACGCAGCGCTCAGTCCAGCAGCAGGCGGTAGCAGGCTAAGCTAAGCTAGTCTCCAAAGCGCGTTGTTTTCGCTTCAAAACAAGTGCTCATGACCGTCAGAATGTGACTGAACAAAGTTTCACAAGCGAAGAGAAAGCAGACGACATCACTGATGAGAGGAAAGACTAATTCGTCGGTGTGGACGTAGTTCGGTTTTGTTAAACTGCAGGCTTCTTCTGCAGCGAGTCCTACTCGGTTTCTTTATTTTTCAAAACGTGACAGAGTCGTTCTAACTAGCGGTGGAAACATCTACTTGTTTAATCTGAAGAGTTTCCACTCGAGAGAATATGATGAGAGTCAGAAGATGAAGAATAAAGTTTGAGCCAACGTTTCCCTGAAACTACGACGTAAACAAACAGCCCCAGCGCGACATGTTTTTTTTAATTGAAAATAAAACAGATTCATCAGAATAAAAAGAAAGAAAAACACTGAATGAAAAGGTGCAGAAAGACGAAAATAGTGTTATAATATCTGCCCCTTGTTTAAAAAATACAAAATAACTACAAACAACAACCTTCACTTCACCTGCACCACACCTTCCCAACAACTTTGATTTAATCATCTTTTTATATAAATAGTTTTATAAATGTTTATGATATCAAACAACACAATCCTGTTTCCTGATTTACAACTCAGCTCCTTCACACTAGTTCTAAATGAAGATTTTACAAACATTTACATTCCCTTCAGGGTTTAATAACTTTTTAAACAAAATGTAATTGAATATTTGGGGGTAATATTTTTTTTAGTTTTATATATGACTTGTAAAATACTATGTTCAACCAAATCATAACATTTTAATAATTTCAATTGATGAAATAATATATTTGTTGGGTGACCATAGCACTTCCTAATAATAATTCTTACAGCTCTTTTTAGTAAAATAAAAATAGGATTTGTAAAAGTTTTGCATGCTTTTCCCCAAACTTCAATACAACAGATTAAATATGGAACAATCATTACATTATACAATATATTCAAAACTTTGTCATTCAAAAACTATTTTACTTTATACAATAATGTAATTGATTTTGTTATTTTTATTCTGACCCGACAGAATTATTGGGTTGATAATTTTATGTTTATTTGATGGTGATTTCCATCTTTTTGGAGGCTAAATACAAATACAAGGTGAACATCAATTTATTTGTATAGTTTATAGGTTTTTTTAGGCTTTTATATTGTTTATATCGATATCGAATTATATCGATATCGACCGAAATTAAGAACTATATCGTGATAAAAATTTTGGCCATATCGTCCAGCCCTAACATAGGATATTCTGGTGAAAGCAATAAAAAATTGCCATTAATACAGATTTGTTGTTTATTGACCTTACACTATGACCTTGACCTTTATCAAGTGGCACTGTGATTTTATGATATGGCAAATTCCATTATGAAAACTTTATAAAATTCTTCATAATGGAATTGGTCATATCATAAAAACACCTTTTGCTTACAAATAGCACATAATGCTATGTTAAATAACAATTACAATAAAATAATGTTAAATAACAATAACAATTTCGCTATCTCCACATGATGAGATAGACACATAGAATCATAGCTGCAGTACACATATATGAATATTATGTATTTTCTGAGAGCTGAGAATATTCTGATTTAGAAAAAAGACATTTGGTGAATTTAAAGCCATTTTAATAATTAAAAAAACTTATTTTTTACTTGACCTTGAACGTTCACAATGACCTTGAACTTGTTTTAACTAATGATTTTCACATTTACATTGTCAATATTAATAGACATATTTATAGACACTTTTTGTTGGAAAATATAATTTCTGGTAAAATATACAAGATTTAGTAAAGTAAACATAAGCATTAAATATCCTCAACTTTGTTGTCATAAAATCGCTATAACTTGTAACAGCTACAAAACTGTGATTGCTATCATAGCTTATCATAAAGGTGAGATTTCAAGCTTTCAAAAATGGTATGACAGCCTTAGCCACCTCCGGTGGTACCGACTTCCAGTCTGGCCCATGGACTATAAAGTCCAGGTTGGACTTCAGCATGTTTACCTATTGAGCATCTCGTTGATGTCCGCCTTTTTCGGCAGAAGTAGATGCACTTCCTGGTTGATTTCAAAATAAAATATTTCTCGAAGGAAAATTCATTAGAAGTGGAGCTTACGCTCCGTTCGGTTTTCACAGCAGTTGTGCGGTGAAACCTTGTTGATGTAACGGGTGATCAGACATCAGGTGATCCACTACATGGGTATGAATGCAGCAGCTTAAAGGAAATGAATCAGCAGCATGGATAATCAATAGCACAAACAATTTGTTCAACTCTAATGAGTTCATTGCCTCTCATTTTCTGTTTTTTACATCACCAGTTGTCAGTGTCAATGCTGGTTAATGCAACAATTAAACTTTAGTAGAGTTGTATTAACTTTAATTGTGTAACTTCCATTTGAAGGAAGATGAATTGTAATAAAAAGGATATTTTAAGTGAACTGAGGTGACTTTCCAGCTATGATAAAACGTAACTGTTCTTTGCCATTATTTATTTGTATTATTTTGTTTTCTTTATAAAAGCAGTTAACTTGACTGATGGATATGAAACTATTGTACAAATCCATGCTTTTTCTTTCTTTACACATTCAGGGTTTTGATGAGTACATGAACCTGGTTCTAGATGATGCTGAAGAAGTCCACATGAAGACTAAGAACCGAAAACCACTCGGTAAGAGCACGGTTTGTGATCATTCTCGTTTAGTGTTGACTTGTACGGTTAGTAAGTTTATCTAACCAACTTCAGTGAAGCACTTTGGTACATCATAGTGCTGGACGATAATTCAATAACGATAAATATCGCGATATACTTTTATTCAATAACGATGATATGAAGTTTAAGCATATTTTCGATATTTCGATAGGATTTTACAACGTTTCACTGACGTTTTTCTGTTTCTGTTCGGGTTGGAGCGGCTGCTTCAACAACCCGCCCGGACAGAAAAAGCTGTGACACAAAACGTGCGTGGTGACGTCGTTGTTACGCAGCGCTCACTCCAGCAGCAGGCGTTAGCGGTAGCAGGCTAAAAGCTAAGCTAGTCTCCAAAGCGCGTTAAGTTTTCGCTTCAAAACGAGTCAAACGAGTGCTCATGACCGTCAGAATGTGACTGAACAAAGTTTCACAAGCGAAGAGAAAGCAGACGACATCACTGATGAGAGGAAAGACTAATTCGTCGGTGTGGACGTAGTTCGGTTTTGTTAAACTGCAGGCTTCTTCTGCAGCGAGTCCTCGGTTTGTTTATTTTGCAAAACGTGACGGAGTCGTTCTAACTAGCGGTGGAAACATCTAACTTGTTTAATCTGAAGAGTTTCCACTCGATAGAATATGATGAGAGTCAGAAGATGAAGAACAATAAAGTTTGAGCCAACGTTTCCCTGAAACTACGACGTAAACAAACAGCCCCAGCAGCGCTGCATGTTTTTTAAATTCAAAATAAAACAAATTCATCAGAAGAAGAAAAAACACTGAATGAAAATGTGCAGAAAGACGAAAATAGTGTTTTAATATCTGCCCCTTGTTTAAAAAATACAAAATAACTACAAACAAACAACCTTCACTTCACCTGCACCACACCTTCCCAACAACTTTGATTTAATCATCTTTTAAAACATATAAATAGTTTTAGAAATGTTTATGGTGATATCAAGTCAACACAATCCTGTTTCCTGATTTACAACTCAGCTCCTTCAAACTAGTCCTAAATGGAGGTTTTACAAACATTTACATTCCCTTCAGGGTTTAATAACTTTAAACAAATTTTAATTGAATATTTGGGGGGTAATTTTTTTTTAGTTTTATACATGACTTGTAAAATACTATGTTCAACCAAATCATAAAATTTTAATAATTTAAACTGATGAAATATTTGTTGGGTGACCATAGCACTTCCTACTAATAATTCTTATGGAGCCAAGATGGTGTAGTGGCAGGGCTTTTGACTTGGGACCCGAAGGACGCGGGTTCGCGTCCCGGCCACTACACACCTTGGGGTGTCTATGAGTGCACATCTAATTCTCCAGCTCCCCGGGCGCTTTCTATGGCTGCTCACTGCACCACCTGGTAGGTGGTTGGGTTAAATGCAGAGACGAATTTCGTCTGTGTATGGGAAACATACGCAGATGACAGGAAAAGACATTATTATTATTATTATTATTATTATTATTATTATAGCTCTTTTTTATAAAATAAAAACAGGGTTTGTAATAGTTTTACATGCTTTTCCCCAAACTTCAATACAACAGATTAAATATGGAACAATCATTACATTATACAATATATTCAAAACTTTGTCATTCAAAAACTATTTTACTTTATACAGTAATGCAATTGATTTTGTTATTTTTATTCTTAAGTAATTTCCATGAGATTTCTATGTCAGCTTCTTATAAATAACAACACCCAAAAGTTTTATTTAATTAACTATGAATTTCAATGCTGTAAATTTTAAAGATGTTTAAAGTTAAAACTATTAATATTGACACAGTTGAGAATTTTATGGCAAGAAAGTTCATGCTCAATAATCCACGTACCAAATCCAATAATTTTCAGTCGGGTCATCTGGACAGTTTCTTTTTATAGAAATTGGATGGAGGGTGAAACGTTTCTATAAAAAAATAAACTGTCCAGATGACCCAACTGAGAATTATTGGGTTGAGAAGTTTATGTTTATTTGATGGTGATTTCCATCTTTTTGGAGGCTAAATACAAATACAAGGTGAACATTAATTTATTTGTATAGTTTATAGTTTTTTTTAGGCTTTTATATTGTTTATATCGATATCGAATTATATCGTTATCGACCGAAATTAAGAACTATATCGTGATAAAAATTTTGGCCATGTCGTCCAGCCCTAGTACATCATAGCAGGAAATTTTTTTTTTTTTTATGGATATAAGGTTTTCCTTTCCACTGTTGCCATTGTGCTTGCTCAGGATGGGAGACTGCAATAAGTGAAGATTCACCGAGTCTGCTGGCTTCTAAGGAAGCCAGCAGGCGGCCATTAGAACTTCACTAATTTGCTTTTCTATTAATGTGAATGTTTCTGCAAAGTGCCCTGAGACAACTTTGTTGTGAATTGGTGTTATATAAATAAACTGAATTGAATTATTGAATTGAAGGATAGCATATACTGTACTGTAAATCAACAGTATAAATGACTACTTCATGCAAATGAGTCGAGTTATTATTCATAAATCATCCAAGTAGTAGGGCTGTGCGATATGACGATATATATCGTAGGGACGATAGAAACGTGTCTATCGTGCTACTTTCCTTCTATCGTCTCTATCGTGATAAATAAGAATAAAAAATAACGGTCGCAAAGAAGCTTCATATTGTGGTTTTGCGAGATGACGGCGCTGCTTTGTTTGACGCACGCGCGGGTTTGCGACGCATGGTTTACGTTGTTAAACTCGAGTTCAACAGTGACGCAGCCGGCATGAAGCCGGTGTCACCAGATATCTATGGGTGTCACAACATGGAGAAACAGCTGCGCAGGCAGCCCAAGAAGAAGAACTTTTACCCAGGGTATCCGCGGGGTTGTAAAAGGTATTAAAAGGTAGTAAATGAAATTAACACAAATTAAGGCCATTAAAAAGTATTAAAAAGTAATAAACGTCATCTGACGAGGTATTAATTTTTTTTAAACCTACACAACTATATTTTTCTTGTTCTGTCGTCTAAAAAAAGGTCTGTGAATTTATTTATCTTTTCTAATTTTATGTTCCAAGTAGGACCTTAGCTAAAACAAAGACGTCATATCGTCAGTCAGTGTGCGCGCGCACCTACAGCTGGTATCATGTCTGTAAAAAGAAACAGGAAAGGATCACGGCTTTATCCTCCGACATTTAACAAGAAATGTACCTAAACAATTGTTTGTTAGCTCGAAATTATAGCAAAAGGTGTGTCTCAGTCTAACGTTTTCTTAATAAATGTATTTTAATGGTTAAATCGGCTTTATTTAAAAAAAAAAAAAAAGTGTCGCTGCCTGTGTACTCCGTGAAAGCACAGCAGTGACAAACAGGAAAAAGGAGCGCGGCTCGTTTCGCCGACATTTAACAAGAAAATTACCTAAACAATTGTTTTTTGGCTCGAAATAATAGCAGAGGTGTTTTTCTGTCTGTCATTTTCTTAATAAATTCACTTTAATGGTCAAATTAGCTGCATTTCGCCACCGTGGTGCAGCTGGCTGCTGGATTGAAGATTCAAGCAGAGAGGTGGGGAGAGTATGGCAGGCCGATTGAGTCATTAATAGCTAGTGAAGATTCTCAGTCATCCAGGACATGGTGAATTCTAAAAAGTGCAATAAAAAAGCAATAAAGTATAGTATAATAGTATAATAAATAAAGTCCAGTTGTTTTTGTCTTGAACTTTTTTAAATTTGTCATTATAGGCACGTTTTCCTATTACATGATACAACAGCATGCCATACTATTACTACAATAGATATCATGAACTGTTTTTTTTTTTTTTCAGTCAGAATGAATGAAACGGTCATATTTCAGTGTTATGGTTTATAAATATGGGGAAAAAAATCTATATGTCACTTCGTCCTATAAGTTGCAAGGCATGTAAATTATGCAAAAAACTGCAACTTACAGGATGAAAAATACAGTAGTTATTATTTTTCTACCTCTCTTTTTGAATTATGCATGTGTTCAGTGTTGAATTATTTTAACTAAACTGTTCTGTTTTCAAGTTTACAGTTTTTGTTTGTCATTAGAGATATGTTATGTGTGGGAACAATTAAACTTTTTCTCTTGGGTTAGATTTAAATAACAAATACGTCAGTGCTTTTATTGAGGCAAGAAGCAAATTGATGTATCCAGTAATTGTTATAAAACTACATTTACTACCAAAGTTTAGGAAGAAAACGACAGTAATCTTATCACTTTACAATTAGTTGCTCTAAACTGAAGTACAACAGGTTGCCGCTACGGTTACAGCTCAGTGCCGTGATGGTATTAAAAAATATTTTGATGGTATTAAAAAGGTATTAAAAGGTATTAAATTCAACTCTGGAATTTCTGCATATACCCTGTTACCAAAAAGAGGGGAAGCTCACCTTGTTAGCTTCCATTATTTAGCTCCGCTGAAACTCGGAGACAAAATGGGTCCAGAGGACACGAAGTCCAACCGAGTCCGAACTCGGGTCCAGTTAACCAATACAAAACAGACCAGAGACACAACAGAACCGGAATCAAACGCAACGTTTTCTCTTTTCTGTTTCTTTGCCTTGTTTACTCCAGATTCCAGTCAGAGCGGATTTCTTCTTCGTGGGTTTTATTAGCAGCCGTTGTTTTACCGCCACCTGCAGGAAAAATTTGGACCAAAGTTGGACCAAAGTTTCTACTTTGGTCCAAATTTCCTTGTTCTTTTTGTTCACATTCTTATAATTGTAACTGTATCTGTAGTAAAATAAAATAAAATAAAAACTTTGGTCCAAATTTTTCCTGTACACACACACACATCGTGTTGTATATATACAACACGATGTGTGTGTGTGTGTGTACAGGAAAAATTTGGACCAAAGTTTTTTTTTATATCGTGATATATATCATTATCGTGATATAAAAAAGTCCATATAGTGATATATGATTTTTTCCATATCGCCCAGCCCTAAAACAAACAAACAACTCCTTTTCTACTTTGGTCCAAATTTTTCCTGCAGGTGGCGGTAAAACAACAGCTGCTAATGAAACTCACGAAGAAGAAATCCGCTCTGAAGTTTGAGTAAACAAAGCAAGAAACAGAAAAGAGAAAACGTTGCGTTTGATTGCGGTTCTGTTGTGTCTCTGGTCTGTTTTGTATTGGTTAACTGGACCCGAGTTGGGACTCGGTTGGACTCTGGGTTCGTGTCCTCTGGACCCATTTTGTCTCCGAGTTTCAGCGGAGCGAAATAATGGAAGCTAACAAGGTGAGCTTCCCCCTCTTTTTGGTAAAAGTTATTCTTCTTGGACTGCCTGTGCAGCTGTTTCTCCTTGTTGAGACACCGGCTTCATGCGCCTGCGGCTCTGTTGCTCTCGAGTTTAACAACGTAAAGCATGTGTCGCAAACCCGCGCGTGCGTCAAACAAAAGCAGCGCCGTCATCTCGCAAAACCCCATATGAAGCTTCTTTGCGACAGTTATTTTTTTATTCTTATTTATCACGATAGAGACGATAAAAGGAAAGTAGCACGATAGACACGTTTCTATCGTCCCCACGATATATATCGTCATATCGCACAGCCCTAGTTTGTTTGTTAGTTTATTCATTTTATAATATGAAATACAACAATTAACTTATTCATAATAGAAAAAAAATAAAAAATAAAATGAAAGGTTATGAAAAGGATTAATGTTTTAATGCAGTAATGTTTTAATCCTTTTCTGTTGTATGAAGAATAAATCTAGTTAAATCTGCTCCTTATTCATCTAATAACAGTTCAAACAATATTTTCTATAATAACAAAATAAGTAAATAACTCAGTCAATTTTCAATTCACATATATCACACATTAAATTAGATTCATTTATATTTTTTTAGCAATTCATTTTTTACCAGTTTCTTAAATACAAGGAATGATTTGGCTTCCTTAACATTTGTCATTTGGCATTAAGTCATTCCATAATCGTACTCCTTGAATTAAGGTAGATCTTAGGTAGATCTAGTTTCTACTTTGGTCCAAATTTCCTTGTTCTTTTTGTTCACATTCTTATAATTGTAACTATCTGTAGTAAAATAATAAAATAAAAAAACTTTGGTCCAAATTTTTCCTGTACACACACACACATCGTGTTGTATATATCGTGATATATATCGTTATCGTGATATAAAAAAGTCCATATCGTGATATATGATTTTTTCCATATCGCCCAGCCCTACAGAGGAGACAGCCTTTTCAGCTCTGGCTCCTAAATTGTGGAACGAGCTGCCACTGAAGGCCAGGCAGGCCCCATCAATCTCTGTTTTTAAAACTAGTTTAAAAACACTTTTTTTTTTTCATTGGCTTTTAACCTAGAGTGAGTTAGCATCTCTGTTTTAAGGTTGTATTCTTTTACTTGTGATGTTCTGATTATTTATATGATTGTTTTTATTGTTGTTTTTGTCTTTGTACAGCACTTCGGACGGCTGATGTTGTATTTTAAGTGCTTTAGAAATAAATTGGTATTGTATATATATTTTTTAAGGTGTATATCTTGTTAAAGTTGAAATAAATGAAGCGTATCCGCTCGCTGCGCGTGCACGCTTCGCAGCACAGACGTAGCAAAACTATTTTTTTTTAATTCAGCTGATCTGACGTGCATTTATTAAGGAAAAGTTCAGCTCAGACACATCTTTGCTATAATTTTCAGCAAACAAATAATTGTTTTTATGTGTTAATCTTGTTAAAGTCCTACCGTGCACGGTCCTGTGGCCATTTCGCAGCCAATCCATTTTGGGCAAAACAACGGCCCACATTTCCGGGTTGTCATCGCTGACGCGTAACATACGCGACGCATCAGCGGTGACGCATAAGCGGTGACGCATAATAGATGCGACGTATACGGAGGTGCGACACGTTTATGGATTTTTCCACTTTATTGGACATAATTGGGCTAATGCGACATATAGGGCGGTGTGACTTTTCAGCCGGAGAGTACGGTAGTTATTGTAATATATTTGCAACCACCCTTTAGCAATATTTTTACCAGAGAATGCGTGCACTTTAACCAGGAAGAGTTCAGTTTGTTTTTTTTACATTACAAACTGTGACAGATAATAAAGATTTTAACCTAAAACCCCACATAACAAAGAGCATCATTTTTAAATGAAAAGGGACAAGGTGGAGAAAAATGCGCTGTTGAGTCTGTTTATTAACTGACGGTAAAGGTGAAACTCCCACCGCAGGACCGCACTGCAGCTAAGGCAAGCAGCACAGCTTGCAACACACAACTCTCGTGAAGTTTAGGGTTATTTAACACTTTCCTGCCCGTTCTGTGAGTTTAAAAGATAGACAGTTACTTCTTACCTGGCGTTGTAAACTATTTTCACCCACTCTGTTTCTTTGCTGGTAACTTAGCTGCTCCGCCCGCCCTCTCGGTTACAAACAGCAACAGATAATGAAGATTATAACCTAAAAACCCACATAACAAAGCAGAGCATAATTTTTAAATGTAAAGGGACATGGTGGAGAAAAATGCGCTATGAGTCCGTTTATAAATCAGCTGATTTTTAGTCCTCAAAGCACGAACCAAACCATCCCATAGGTATCCGCCTGACGAGGTCCAAATTAGTTGCGACCGTCTTCTTTGTTTATTTATAAACCAGGATCCAGACTACCGGTATTCCAATAACAGGAAACCTGTTATCATAACTCCAGTTATATGCAATGTTGGCGTCCTCGATCGATAGCAGAGGTAGACACTTCACCCCCAGAGATATATCCAGCTGCATGCGTGTCGTCTGAGCAGACGAGGGTTCTCCAGGACCTTGTTGCTTTGTTAAAAAGATTTTGTCATTTGCGTCAAAAGTCCAGTTGGTCAGATCCAAAACAGTAGTTTTCATTTCGGAAGATGTGTAAAAATAGAAACCGCTCCGATACACAGACAGAGAGCAAAAAAAAACCAGGAGGACAGGAAGAGGGAAGAAAAACGTATGCCTCGTTACAGAGCCGGTGAGAGAAAGAAAAAAGTACATGTACCGGTACTGTGAAAATGTAATGCTTTATTCCTCCTGTTGGTTTTCTGAATTGTCTAATCGGCTTCCACTCAGGTTCCTTTAATTCTTTCTTTCTGTCCATGTCTTCCAGGGAGGATCATGTTGAAAGGAGACAACATTACTTTGCTGCAAAGTGTGTCCACCTAGAGACAGTGGAGATGTCTACAAGCCTACTTTTTCCTATAAACATGTTTTTTTCTTTCTATTTTTAAGTTGACCATGCTTGTGTCTAAATGCTTTTTTTTTTCTTCCTGCAACACGGCCCAATTTAAAGAATAAAGTGTTTTTTCTTAAAGTTGATAGTGTTATTTCCAAAATGTTTGTTGGTCATAGACCTTTTTCACACTTCTGCGTTTTAAAGCGGATGTGGTGTTGGAGCATTTGGCTCCGTCTCAGCGCAGTTGTTTTTGTTCAGTTCCTGGTTGTTGTTGTTGTTGTGGGGCAAAAAAACAACCGTATCTGTCCTACCAGGCTTTTTACGACATACCCAGACCAAAGGAGGCAGTGGATCCAAGCGATCAGAAGAGATGATGGTCCCAACTCCTGCATAAAGCCAGGGAGCACTTGTATGCAGCCGGCACTTCACAGAGGATTTTTTCTGCGGATCCACCACCAGCCGCCTTAAAAGTCGAGCTGTTCCTTCTCTCTTCACCTGGAATAATTTCACCGCACCAGCTAAGAGGACGTCTGCTTTTAGAGGGCTCAGAAACGCAGGGCTTAAAGAGCTCCGGCCAGGGCCGGATTTCCGGCTTGGAGACAGCCCGCCGGTCTGCCTCAACTTTGATTGATGGACAGCGATTACATCCAAACACATTGAAGCTCACGTTGTTTTTACCAATTACTAACAGGAAGGCAGGTCTTAGAAAAGCAAGCATGTATGCGTTTTCACAGTCAAATCAATGCAGAAGATGGAGTTCGTCACACCGGGACAAAATATAGTTTTGCTGTAGAAACAAGTGGCGCTCTGCCTCCATAACAGGAGGTGATTTCTCCTCCTACTCAAGTGTCCGGTGCCACCTCTAACTGACGATGTGTTCTCCCTTTGGAGTGAGTCAAAGCGCAGGTGCGTGGGTCAAATGATTTCATCAGGAAAGACTCAGCATCTCAGCGACTCAATTTAAATTAGTGTTAAAACTACAGATTTTAAATCTCGTTGTTAGGTCAAGTTAACGAGTTATGATCAATAATCCACTCGACGTCTTTTATCTTACAAAAAG
Source organism: Garcialebias charrua (assembly GCA_038048925.1). Taxonomy (NCBI): domain Eukaryota; kingdom Metazoa; phylum Chordata; class Actinopteri; order Cyprinodontiformes; family Rivulidae; genus Garcialebias; species Garcialebias charrua. The sequence goes on from JBBPBX010002668.1 coordinate 69,244, forward strand.
ATCTGAAGCTCTCAAACTTGACTTCTCTAAATGGTTTTCAGAATCTGTTGGAATCCTGGCAAAAACCAATGCAGATTTGTTCCTGTCTTTGATTCTATACGTTTACCTTATAATGTTTTGCTAGTTTTTTGATACTTTGTTAAAAAAAAAAAAAATTTTTTTTTTTTCTCTCTTTTGTTTTCTATTGTTTATTGTTTGTTTGTTTGTTTATTGTTTAAGGAAATTCTACCATTGCTGTTCATTGTTCTTTAGTTTTAGCAGGTCGCTTTCGTAAATGAGCCCATGAGGTTCAAAAGATTTACCTGACTAAATAAAGGTTGAATGAATTATCTGAATAAAGTCAAATCTCAAGCGT